>APFE030480256.1:27710-68225 GCA_000404065.3 Pinus taeda | reverse complement strand
CCAGAAGCCCCTGGGCCTGCTGATGAAGTAAACTTGCACCTGTGACCTGTCTGCCCCAGCCCTGAGAGTCCATCCTAACCATGCCATGAGGAACACCAGAAACAGGAACATTAAAAGTCCTTCTGCCCCAATATTTCTTGCCGTCAAGCAATCCAAACCTGTGGACCAGTTTGGTGGCCTAATGCAGCTGAGACCCAATGCCCGTATTCCATACAAACTGTTGGGTGAGGCTATGCCTTTGTTTCGACCCACCAAGAACATATCCCTCGATGCCTAGATCCCAAACCAACCTCTGACTGAACCTGTCATCAATAAACCCTCCTGGACCCCAATGCCACCAAGCATCAATCCTCCATTGCTCCCGCTGGGCTATAGCTCCAGCCGCGAACGCTGCCCCATCGACTGCATACCAACTCATTACCTCTCTCTGATCCAACCTCTAGCATAGATTGAGGTCAACCCTACTCTGCTGATGTTGGGCTAGTGCTACTGAAATACTGATGAACTGTCGATCCACAACCCACTGCCCACTGGAAAATGCAATAACCCTCTCATCTAAGGGTTCCTGTTGTACCTTGCCCTGAACTAAGAATGATACTTCATCAATAGGATACCAACTCATGATATCCTGCCAATCTAATGTATGGACACCCGTGTAAGGAATATGTCTACTATGTTGATACTGGTCCATGCTCTGCCCGGTCAATCAAAACTTGTCCAAGAAATCCTACCTCTCTCCCTCTAATGGGAAAAAGTGGGCAAGCTGTGCTGCAAGCCCTGCCCATGTACTCCTGGAGAGGGTTGTTGCCTGAAAATGTTGCAGCTTTGTTGGCGGCCACTACATCTGCTTGCACCTCATCAATGGGTAGACCAAAAGATGGATGCACTACCACCTTCCTCGTCTGATAGGAAACTCACGCTCCTCCAGTCCACCAATCTCCTGCAAAATTGTCCTGTCATACTCCAACACCTCCTGAAGACATGTGTCTACAAATAATGCCACCCTGTTAGCTGTTTGTACATTTGCTTGCTCCTCATCAATGGCTGGCCACAAGGATGGTTGCTCATCCTCCTCCATCATGGGCTCAACATGAACCTCTAACTCGCCCTCCACAAAAGGCTCATCATGCATACTGTGCATATCATCCTCCTGCGCTGGCTCATGCTCCACCATATGCTACTCCTGTTGAATCATCACTGGTGACCCATCATCCCAAATGTCTCCCATAGGGTCCACTTATTGCTCACCATACACACTAGAATATAAATATGGCCTGTTGTCAACGACTCCACATGACTGCTCATGCTCCCCAGAGGCATCCTCATATGACCCCACAGACTCATCCAAAGAAGAGTCCTCACCCTGAAAGTCAAAAGGAATCTCCTCCTGCTCTACCTCTATCATCTCCTCAGTGTTACTCAAGCATGAGTGGTCATTGTCCCAAGGTCCCTTGCAAATGAAGCATAGTCCCTTCCTCCTCAGTTCGTTCTTGTTGCATGATCCACCAAACCTGAGCAACTCCTCCTTGATCAACTGCCTTTTGAACAACTCAATGTTTTGCTCAACCAACCTTTGGGCTAGTTAATAAGCAGTAGGTGAGACCAATTGTTCTCTCCTCCAAATGGTCAACAATCTAGTTCGCAACTCCCTGCAAATGGCATCACGACCTTCCATACATGAAGACAAAATAGAATGCATGTGTTATGACCATGTCGGGATGATGTTTCCTAATGCTAAAGAAGCATTGGAACATATGATGAATCAAGCCATCACACTCTAGATCAAACATGATTTCATATGTTCTGACCATGGCCATGATTTCTAAAATCTCAAGCTTCTTCCTAAAGGTAGAGTCGACATTGTTGTCCAAGTCCTGGAAAGTCTCCACTATCATTCTAAAAACTATCCTCATAACATCATCATTATAAGGTGTTAGTTTTTGTAGCATGGGATGTTTGGATGAGCACTCGAATGGAAAGCTTTTGGAGATGGGGCACTCTGCCACCATAGCTTGTCCACCAAGCATCTATAAGTTGAAAGAAAAATGAGAAACATAAAAAAAACATTGAAATTCTAAACTTGAAAGTTTGAAACAAACTAAAGCTTACCTGGCATTTTGGTTATTCTATTCTTAATATCCATGGTAAAACCAAATGTGCCACCTCCCATCCTATATACCTCCATTTCTTTAGAAATATCTTCATATTCTTGCTCAGATGCCACCATCCTCTCAACACAAGTGAAGAATCCATCCATCACCTCGACATCAAATTTGAAACCACATACGTAATTAAATGCGGGGTTGAGGTAGATACCTGCGGCATGAATGGGTCGATGGAGGGTATTGCTCCATCACTCATCAATCACTCTCCATATGACCTGTTGTTTCTCTAACCCCTTGTCTCCATTATCTTCATAATAAGCACGAATGGCTTCTTTGGCCCTATCCATGGCCTCATACAAGTAGCCCATTGTGGGCTTGTCTCCATCAACCAACCGAAGAACCCTTACCAAAGGTTCTGAAATGGCACACACCTCCTCTACTCCTCCGCAAAAGCTCTGATCATATGAAACTAGTTTGCATATCCCCTCTCCCTTTGGTTTGCTAATAGATAAAGCACACCAATCTAGTGAAAGAAACATGCTCTTCACATCCCACATAGAATTCAACAGAGATTGAAGAGATATGAAAGTAGTGGCAAATTGTGTAATGGAAAGACGCACTAACTCTTTGTTGTTGGTGAATCTTCTCATCAAGCTAAGCACAGATGCATGATTATATATAAATTTTGTTATGCTCCTAAGTGATTCAACAATATCCCTCACAATAGGAATCTTACATATATCCTCCAACATCAAGTTAATGCAATGAGCAGCACAAGGTGTCCAAAACAAGTTAGGATACCTCTCCATAAGCAACTTGCCAGTTGCAACATAATTTGCAGGATTGTCCATTATGACTTGGACAACATTGTTTGGGCCTACTTCTTGAATGAAGATGTCCAACAGCTCACATAATAAACATGCATCTTTAATGTGTGCAGATGCATCAACAGATTTCATAAACATTGTCCCCTTGGGACAACTAACCAAGAAGTTAAGAAGGGTCCTACCCCTTCTGGTTAGTCCAACCTTCTGACATGGCTGTGCATCCAGTGTGTTCCCATGATGCCCTAAACTCCTCCAATCTAGAAGTGCAATTAGTCTGTTCATCTTGACATAGAGGCCGTCTCAATTCTACAAAGGTGGGGACTTTGTACCTCGGGCCAACGACAACAACAACATCAAACATAGGTTGGTAGAATGGGTTTGTCTTGGCAATGTTGAAAGGAACATAACTCCATAGAAGACATTTACTGACCAACCTGTCAACTTCTGCCTTTTCCTTTTTTTTAAGCGCTGATTTGATGCCAGGTTGTGCACCAGGTGTGGTTCTAGGAACAAAAAAAGAGGAGAAAGTTGAGGGATTGGGACATATGGGTGTGGAAGGTGATGCTGAAAAAGCACTCTCACTTGCCCCTAGTCTTGAGGCCCCTACAAATTGGATTTTTAGTGTTGCCCTGGTTTCTTTGCCCTGCTATTTATCCATCAACAACTGAATGGCCTGTCAGATGATTTCTGGAGATGGATTTGGGCAAAGGTCTACATTTTTCCCCGGAATTTGCCCCAAATGGAATTTTAATCTGTTGATACCTCCTGACATATGCTTGCCACACAACTTGCAAGTCAAATATATTCTATGGATCCCCCTGGATTCGGGTATAGTATTAGGTTCAACATATTCTGACATAGCATCCAAAAGTCTTGGCATTTTGTTTTAAACTTTGAACTTGAATTTGGACCTGGGTACAATTGTTTTTTGAAAAACTTAAAAATTTCCCATGACATAAGAAGAAAACACAAATGCAATTGTTGATTTTAGATTTTAAATGCCTCTTCTCACTCACTTGAACACACTCAAATTCAGTAAACAAGGGTTTGAATTTTTGTCATTTGATTCTTGAAAGTTGAAGTTTTGCTTCAATCTAGATTCTAAACAATGTTTGCATTCAAAATTCTAGGCAAAAATAAGATTAAAACAAACTAGTAGAATTAAAGAAAGATTTAAAAAGCCATTTGTGTAACAAAGACGAGAGAGAAATTAAAATACATACCTGGCAGCAGCAATTCGACACTTTGAATCTCTTACGTTGAGCAGTGGACAAATCTCTAAATCCCCACCACAAAACTAGCAGATCTCCTCCTCTTGGGCAATGGAAAACAACTACTCTCTCCACAAGGGAGCAAAAAAAACAAACAAATGTGTTTTTCCCCCTTTTTAGCCTCTTATCCGTGCCCTGAGAAAGAGGGACGATTTTTTCGGTTGACCCCCGATAAAATCGGGATTAATTTGATTTATTCCCAATTTTTTCATCAATGAAAAAGTTGGCAAAAAGTCGGTCGATTTAATCGTTTTGATGAAAAAATCGGGTTTTTGGAATTTAATGCCGACTTTTTGCTGACTTTTTCCACACTGGTTGGCCCTTCTCCCTTTGTTGCTTCCCTGTCGCAACTCCTTCTCCCTTTGTTGCTGCCCTATTGCAACTCTTTCTCCTCCGCATCCCTTTTTCTACACAACCCTTGCTTCCTTATTTTCCCTCACTGCGTCCCTCACCCTCAACTGCTTCTTTTGACTGAGCTTCATTCGATTTTATTTTTTTAGGCTTAGGTTTAGGCACATAAAATAAAAAACCAAATTTTTCCTTTCTTACCTCAACACATCAGTTCGATTTTTTTGGGTTTGGGCTTTAAAAGAAAAAAATTAAACATTAGATTAACATTTTTAAAGTGGCCTTTGGCCCATAAAAAAATTAAAATTTAAAATTTTTTCCACATTAGATTTATTTTGGCCCTTTCAAAAAATTTCTAATTCACAGACATTATCACATTTAACTTTAAAGGATTTTTAAAGAGTGACATAAATTTGATTTAAAAAATCTAAGTCCTTTTGAGTTTATACGATAGGGGTTTTGGGGCCCATAAACTTTAAAGAAATTTTGCGGTAAAAAAAATTCAATTTTTTTCAATAGTCAAGGCAACTTAATTTTTTAATATCTCTAAAGTTTGACTATATGAAAAAAACAAATATTTTATGGATTGGAGTTATTTAAGAAAATCATTTAATTCTAGAATTGCTTGGAAGTATTTATTTGATTAGCATTTAAATTTCATGTTTTTCTCTAGTAATTAATTTTCGAAATTTAAGTGCTTAAGCCTTTTGCATGCTAAGTTTCATGATCATTGGCATTGGATTTTAAATATTTTTTTAATCGCTCTAAGTGTGGGTTTATTTATTTGAATTATTGGATATTTCTTACATATTAAATTTTGAGAAATTTTCAAGTAATTGTAAGTACTCTTTCATGGAATTGTGGTAAAGTGTATATCTTACGTTTCCTAAATTGAGTATTTTGAGCATCTACATAATTGGCATTTGCTTGAGGAGAGGGTGATATTGAAGAATTGTGAAGAATTTTTTGTTCTCTTTGAGCTATAATTTTGTTGGAAAGAATTTAAATAAATTGAAGTGATAAGCTTGTGATTTAATTTCAAGTTGGGCATTATATTGTGATATTTTAAGCATAATGCTGAGAAGTTTATCTTTCAGTCACTATTTTGTGAAGTGAATATTTATTTTGGAAATTAAGGCTTTGACATATAACTTGGAAATAAATTGTGGTGTAAGCGCTTTCAATCCTTGATCTAGCTTCATCGCACTCCATCTTCTAATCTTTTCGTGCATTTTCATATTAAGTTAGTCTTGCATAGTCCAAATTTACTTCCAAGCATAAGCTTGGTCGATAGAAAAATAGGTACCCATCCATCTTTGCTTGAGAAGCCTGGTTTTAATAGTGCTTAAAGCGGCGACTTTGCAGTCGTTAGAGCCAAAACTGTCTCAGCGCCGGAGGCACTGGGTATGTTAGATTTTCAGGAAAGGTATCGTTAATCACACCTTAGTGTGTTTCACCTTATTTTCTCTCTGCCACTTACTACAAAATCAGGCTCAATATAGAAAGGATCGAAGGATTAAAACTTAGATAGGCATTTAACTAAATTAACCAAGATTCCTGCATCTCACATTAGTTTTAGGATCTGCATTTCATATAAGATAGTTATTCATCCAAGTAGCAGTTGCTCATCAATTACTTGGTCCAAAATTTCCTATCAAGATAGTTGACTCCATAAGGCACTCGTATCGATCATCTAAATCTAATCGAATCCTATAAGTTTTGCTAAATCTAAAACAAGTACTTTGTTGCTTAACTGTGTCTTCTGAATTGGTTGGTTTTCAACTAGTTCTCCTCCATTCCATTTCCGTAGGGTCTACCCCCTTTACTCTGCTATTGGGAGACAACTTAAACGAAGAGATTGGGGATCAGGGTGACAACCCCCTATCTGAGCCATTATCACGGTGCCTAAACATTTTGTGCGAAAACACTCCCAACTCCACCATCAGAATGGCTTCAAAATTGGAAGAGAGCTAGAGGAAAGGCGAATGCAGGAGACCCTAGAAGATCAATTTTTTTTTATGGCTAGCTTGTTGGGAAATTGATATCCTAGGTACCCCAACTTGGCTAGACTTGGAAGGAGGTGAAAGAATATGATTTTTAGTGACCACCCTTGGTATATCAATGCCTTACTCTTTGGGAGAATGGAGTTTATGATGAATATGAGTAGGGTTTCTTGGTTCCCAATCAAGGAGGCCTCAAGATTACTTCGCTAGCCTTTTAGGTCAAGAAGAAGCAATGTTGCAACTTTTATAATTTGATGTGCAAAAGGAATGGCTTATCAAGGCCAAATTCTTTGATAGAGTTACCCCTAGGAGATTTCGCTCATATTACATGGCCCATACATTGGAAGATGCTATAATAGAGACAAATTCCACAATTAGGCTTAGAACAACGAAAATCCCAGTCCAATAGATGTGACAAAAGTAAACAAGAATAACATTAAAAAACATGTACTTACATGTAACAAAGTATATCCAATCATTCATAATTGACAATAGAGAAGCTCCAAGAGAAGATAGACCAATATCCACACATCAAAACTCATCCATAAAGCTCCAATTCATCCTCTAGAAAAAGTGCAAAAATTTCGAAAGAGATAAGAGATCCAAACCAAAGTGATGATGAGAAAATGAGTTCATCTCACTTGTATTTATACACAACTTAGGAGTTCAAATTAGCCTCCTTGGCCTACATAAACCCCAAAAATAAACTAATGTTCTAATAATTCAACTTTTGGTGACAAGCCCACCAAACTAGCTCATAAATGAAAAATTAAGCCTCTCAAGAGGTCAAATAATAATCTATGCATGTCGTAGGGCCCTCTAAGAGGCCTAATGAGGTTCATGGGTGCCACAATGAAGAATAGGACCCTCAAAAGCAGTGGACAAGGGGTTGGTCCATTGTAACAACCTGTGATGCTCCAAATGACATGTTGGGGCACACAAGTGTCTTCATGGGTCTCCAAACAAATCAAAGATGCTTGTAGATCCCCTGCAAGGGCTAGGATGATGGTGTAGGTGTTGCCGCATCATCATGCAAGTCTTGGATCATATGCCAAGTGTATGGTGTAGGTCTGGGGCCAGCTGGGCATGATGGATCAGGTGCATCATCCTCGTCCAATAAGTGAACCACAAGCAATATCTGAATGGCTGTGGGGATCCATGGATTGAAATCTATTGCTGTGGAGGCCCATTGCTCTCAATGCTCACCCTACATGGGCCAATGTAGCCCTTTGGAGGATTAGGACCTCGTATAGGGAGACCAAACCCAAAATGGAAACCATCTGCAATCCTGCATAAGATCCAATGCGTCCCATAGCCTTCCCGTACAACAAGTCATTAGAGAAATCGAGTAATTGAGCTTACCTAATCATGGAACACAAGTGGGGACTTCATAATGGCCTACCCTTCCATAATGGGTTTCGGGATGTGCCAATGTCTCCTAAACTCCAAATGTGGTTAACCAATAATCCTATTAGGTGGTTTCTACTTCTAAAGGTGATAATATGGTCAAAGTACATCCTTCAAAAGGTGGTGGCATGTGACAAACATGTGAATGAAGTAGGGAATGAGAAGGGGTAGTCTTGGGTCACATGCTGGGGTACAAGTGTAGATGATAAAAAGAAAGCCCACATTTGGTTTTATAATGTGTAGGAGGGAGTAATCGTAGTACATGAGGTGCCCAGGCCTTGATTTTTCCACCCTTCTTTTTATGCCTTTTTCCTTTTTATGATTTTCTTTGATTAATTGCTCAAGGCTCAAGGGGTTAAAGCATGATGCATAAGATTTAGCAGTTAATTCCCCTTTTAAGGTGGGACAGTTCATCGCTCCCAGGGGTTGGGAAAATCATGGGTTCCTATATGATGAAGAAGACTCATAGAACCTGTAGGAACCAGGGTGATGGACATGATGTGGGAGTAGAGCTCATATATTGGCTTTTGCCCACGTGCTAAATTTATTTATCTCAACCATCTTTTGCATTTTGTGGTACATTTTCTGTTGAATGTGGACATATATGCTTTTATCTTTCTTTTCAGTTGCATCAACCTTCAGGCTTCATTCCAGGCCATGACCCAAGGTGTGAGTCACGTTTCTGGATCCTCAGCCTGAGTTACTCATAGACTAAAGTATGCAAGATAATGTCATATTAGAGTCAGGAAACTAGGGTGGGCACTACAATAATGAATGGAAAGAGGGTAATATAAGCAGATAAGGGAGTGGGACCACACAACGAAAATCGAGGTTTCCTGTGAAATACCATCCCTAGGACCAAATGGTCAATAAAAGAGATCCCACGGGACTAGAATCCAAGATTAATTCCTAAAAGGGGTCTAGGGGATAAAAGCATAGACCTAGCCCATTCTTTCTGCCGAATACCCCCATTAATCCATGCCCATAAGTGTCCATAATAAGAAAACTACAATACTCAATTTCCAAATGACAAGGCATACGTTTAGATTCGGGAGGCCCACCTTCAAACATACGATCATGGTAGATGGGTGAGGGACCACATGGCTGTCTCAGGTGGCTGCCCGCTGAGGACCATCTTCGAGAAAAGAATTTCTCCTAGCGATATTACCCACAAAATGGTGGATAATATCTGGCTCCAACTGGGATGTGATCTCTCGAAGAAGTGGGCGAAGGTACTCGAATGGGAGGTCACAAGAACTCCAACAATCTCTTGGTTATCATAGACCTGTTATCTGCATATATAATATATGGAAAAACACGAGGCAACATGCTTTCGCAAAGTCTCATGATTGTACATGCTAATATGTTAGGCCATAAAATCAATAAAATATGCATGCATCTATCTACCATGAGAAAAATCATATGATGTTATTTCTAATGCAGAAATCAACATGTAATGCATCCTACTCTACCATGCATATACAATGTCAAGTCTCAAGGAAGGAGCTGAAACGACTTAATTTGGCCAACTCGGGCCAAAGTTCGTCGTTAATTTTAGCAATGTAGTAATAGTCATTCCCAACCTTTCTATGAATCCTGACAGGTACGAGATCCTTATCTACCACGACTAAATCCCCAACCTTATGTTCTTTCTTAGGCTTCCAATTTTTGCTTGTTTGAGAGATTGATTGCTTGAGGATTTAGATTTCCTAGGTAGGGAGGATATGGGAAGGTTTCTCGCCCTTGCATGTCTCATAGTATGGTCCAACCTTGATCACATGCGATAAATAAGTAGGCTCCCTATAAAGGATAAAAGGGGTGCCATCAAATTGTGGGATGGTTGCATATGATAGGTCCATTTGAACATGCCCCCTAATGGTAGCTCCCCATTTCGGGGATAACAACATCCCCCACATATTAGGTATATCAATAACAATAACATCCATGAGGAGGGATATATCGGGATTCCTAGCTAAAGAGGCCTTAAGGTCTTTGATGATGCCTTCCACTTCCACAAGTTTGGAATTAAAACCACACACCCTTTTATATGGCCGAGTGATGCTGAGACCCAATTGTTTCATAACAATCAAAGACATGACATTGGTAGAAGCACCTGAGTCTAACATGCAATTGTGTAAGAAAAGGTCATTGATAGCCAAAGTAAGCAAGAAAAGTTCGTGTCTAGGGTTTCGATCAGGAATATGAATGTTTTGCAATTCTTCAAGTAACTCTTCATCTTGAATCCCTAGGGACTTCATAAGTTGTTATTGTTGCTCAGGAAGCTTAGCAATATCCTTTAGGAGAACAGGTATTGTCATCTTTCCTACGACAGCCCCTATGTCGATGTCGAGTTTTATTTCCTTCTCGTATTCCTTCCTAGGAGGATCCTTTTTTGGATTGACTTTTGTTGGGGGATCCTTCTTGGGAGGAACTTTGGGGGTGGATTGTTTAGGAGGGGCTTGCTTATGTGATGGATCTTCCTTGGGTGATTCCTTAGGAGGTGAGGGGCCTTTGTCCTTTTACTTTTGGGAATATTGGACCCCTTTGAATCTTCCCTGGCTATCAGAATTAAGAATAGATTCTTCCTTTTTTTCCTTAAGGGTGACCTCACTAATGGGAGGATGCGTGTATGATCCTCCTAGCAAAATGTTGAAGATGTTAGATTCTACAAGATTGGCTTCCTCATCAATTTGTCCACCCTACTTTCATCCCCTTCACTTTCCTCATCCTCAGATGAAGAATCAGTCTCAACAACATTAGTTGGAGCCAATATGTTTGGGATTTGAGAAGAGTTTGGCCTATCTTCTTCACTTTTCTTTTTGGGAAAAGGCTTTCCTTTAGGGATGCAACTCGATTTTTGGGCCTTTTCTAAGGCAGTGATTTTGTTCATGATAACCCTGTCATGTGCATTGGCTTCTTCAGTGAACCTTTCCATCTTTTCGAGAATGGCAAGAGGAGTTTCTTTGTGTTGATCTTTGGACTTCTTCTTGGTTTCAATTTTGGCTCTAGGGTGATCATTGATGTCAACCTTTGAAATTCGCAGGTTTTGTTCAACTTTCATTGCCATTTCTTTAGCCTTGGCCAAAGTGGACGATTTCTTATCCCTCAACACATAGGTGATGTGGACACCCACGGCTTTTATGAATTTGTCAAGGATGTTGGCTTCAGATGGCTTCAAATGATCAGGTATATCTTTGACTACCCTATCAAACTTTTGTATGAACTCTCGCACATCTTCCCTTCCCTTGGTTATTTGGTAGAACTTTTCAATGTTGAAGGTCTCTTGAGCATTGCATGACCACTTTTTCATGAATAGCTCCTCAAATTCATCAGAGTCCTTTATTCATCGGAAGGCTAAGATACCAATCTCTCGCTTGCCCCTCAAGTGATAAGGCAAAAAGCATCATGAACCTATCTTCATTAAATATCATTCTAGGGGACATTTGCCCGTAGAATTCTACAATAAGACCATGGGCATTCCAAGTAGCATCCCCTTTGAATTTGGGCAACCATCGGTTAAATTTTTCAGGTAATGGTTTGGGATCATGACTCAATTTCAAAGGGGCAAAGACACTAGTCAAGTGTCTTTCACTCTTGATCATCTTGGGTTGATCCCTTTCGGAGTCAGTGCTTGAAGTAGATGCCATCTTTGGAGATGTATCACTGACCTTCTCGAATTCTGGAAAAGGGAGGTTCCAACAGGTGATGTAGTTCTCTTTCCCCTTTTTGCAACAACCCTAGTTAAAGGAGGAATATTGTTGTCTTCAAGTAAACTAGTGGACTGGAAAATGAGTGGAATTGCCAGAGGAATATTTTATAAATGTCGTTAATGAATCAATTCCTCAATGATTCACTAGGGAGGTAGACCTACTCTCTCCCCAGCAACAACGCCAAAATGTTACCACTCAAACTAGTAGGGGACCTAAGGGGGATCCCTAAAGGGCAAATGCTAGGCCGAGGGCAACAAATGGAGACTTAGCCCACTTTTACCTCAGCTAAGGCTCCCTTCTATTTACGGACTTTCACCAATAGGAGAAGACCCGGTATGTGTGAAGTCACCAATGAAAAATAAGTCAATGGATATGAGTAACCCAAATAAACCCTTTCCCATGAGAGTTTGAAGGATGAAGCTTGCTTTCTTTCTAAGCAAGGTACTATGTATTCTAGGGAAAAGGAAGAGAGGATTTGAGGGTTAGGTTTATGGGATAAGACTTGTGAAGGAGTTCCCCAATCTCTAAAATTCTTTTTAGAATTGGTACCCTGGATGGTTCTTGAAGAATGATCTTTCAAAGGAGTGGGACCACACAGGGCCAAGTGGACACAATCTAGGGTATGAGGAAAGTATGTAGCAACCAATGATATTATTACCCTAGACAAGGTGGGGGAAAGGATCAAAGAAAGAATTTCACCTGAAGATGTTGTTTTGACTCTATGAGGTACTAGCCTTGGGGATGGCAGGGCAAGATTTGATCTTGGAACTAGGGCTATGCTTTTCTCCCAACTCCACCATCGGAATGGCTTCAAGAGAGCTAGAGCAAAGGTCAGCACAGGAGACCCTAGGAGATCGATTTTTTTATGGCTAGCTTGTCTGGAAATTGATGCCCTAGGCACCCCAACTTGGCTAGACTTGGAAGGAGGTGAAAGAATATGATTTTTAGTGACCACCCTTGGTAGCTCAGTGCCTTAATATTTGGGAGAACAGAGTATATGACGAATATGAGTAGGGTTTCTTGGTTTCTAATCAAGGAGGCCTCATGATTATTTCACTAGCCTTCTAGGTTAAGAAGAAGCAATCTTGTAGCTTTTATACTTCGATGTGCAAAAGGAATGGCTTATCAAGGCCACATTCTTTGATAGAAATACCCTTAGGAGATTTCACTCATATTATATGACCCATACATTGGGGGATGCTATAATAGAGACAAATTCCACAATTTTAAGTAGTGAATGCATGTAGCAATTAGCCCTAGAACAACGAAAATCTCAGTCCAACATATGTGACAAAAGTAAACAAGAATAACATTAAAAATCATGTACTTACATGTAACAGAGTATATCCAACGATTCACAATTGACAATAGAGAAGCTCCAAGAGAAGAGAGACCAATATCCACACCTCAAAACTCATCCATAAAGCTCCAATGCATCCTCTAGAAAAAGTGCGAAATTCTCATGAGAAATAAGAGATCCAAACCAAAGTGATGATGAGCAAATGATCTCATCTCACTTGTATTTATACACAACTTAGGAGTTCGAATTAGCCTCCTTGGCCTACATAAACTCCCAAAATAAAATAATGTTCTAATAATTCAACTTTTGGTGACAAGCCCACCAAACTAGCTCATAAATGAAAAAATAAGCCTCTCAAGAGGTCAAATAATAATCTATGCATGTCGTAGGGCCCCCTAATAGGCCTAATGAGGTCTATGGGTGCCACAATGAAGAATAGGACCCTCAAAAGAAGTGAACAAGGGGTTGGCCCCTTGTAATAACTTGTGGTGCTCCAAATGATATGTGGGGCCACACTAGTGCCCTCATTGGTCTCCAAACAAATCGAAATGCCTATAGATTGCCTGCAAGGGCTAGGATGATGGTGTAGGTGATTCCACATCATCTTGCAAGTCTTGGATCATATGCCAAGTGTGTGGTGTAGATTTGGGTCAAGTTGGGCATGATGGATCAGGTGCATCGTCCTCGTCCTATATGTGAACCACGGGCAATCTCTGAATGGTTGTGGGGATCCATGGAGTGAAATCTGTTGCTGTGGAGGCCCATGGCTCTCAACGTTGACCTTACATGTGCCAATGTAGCTTTCTGGAGGATTAGGACCCCATATAGGGAGACCAAACCCAAAATGGAAACCATTTGAAAATTTTGCATAAGATCCAATGCATCCCCTAGCCTTCCAGTACAACAAGTCATTACAGAAATCGAGTAAATGAACTGACCTAATCATGAACTGTGGGTGGGGACTTCATAATGGCCTTCCCTTCCATAATGGGCTTCGGGATGTGCCAATGTCTACTAAACTCCAAATGGGGTTGACCAATAATCCTATTAGGTGGTTTCTACTTCTAAAGGGGATAATATAGTCAAGGTACGTCCTTCAAAAGGTTGTGGCATGTGACAGACAGGTGAATGAAGTAGGGAATGAGAAGGGACAACCCTGGGTCACATGCTGGGATACAAAGGTAGCTAATAAGAGGGAAACCCACACTAGGGTTTATAATGTGCAGGGCAATCTTGGTAGATGAGGTGTCTCGACCTTGATTTTTCCACCGTTCTTTTTATGTCTTTTTCCTTTTTATGATTTTCTTTGATTAATTACTCGCGGCTCAAGGGTTAGAGCATGATGCATAAGATATAGCAGTGAATTCCCCATTTTAAGGTGGTGTGGTTCATTGTGCCCCTGGGATTGGGATAATCACGCATTCCTATATGATGAAGAAGGCTCATAGAACCTGTAGGAACTAGGGTGATGGTCGTGATGATGGGGTAGAGCTCATGTATTGACTTTTTCCCACGTGCTAAATGTATTTGTCCTGAGCATCTTTTGCATTTTGTGGTACATTTTCCTATTGAATGTGGCCATATATGCTTTTATCTTTCTTTTCAGCTACATCAACCTTTGGGCTTTAGTCCAGGCCATGACCCAAGGTGTGGGCAAGGAGAAGGGGCCATGACCCAAGGTGTGGGCAAGGAGAAGGGGCAAGCTAACCCTATGTGGACCCAAATGGAGGAATGTGGACAGAGGCGGGAGAAATGATGAATGGGGTAATAATGAATGGAAAGAGGGTAATATAAGCGGATAAGAGAGTGGGACCACACAACAAAAATTGCGGTTTCTTGTGAAATACCATCCCTAGAACCAAATGGTTAGTAAAAGAGATTCCACGTGACTAGAATCCAAGGTTAATTCCTAAAAGGGGTCTAGGGAATAAAAGCAAAGACCTAGCCCATTCTTCCGCCGAATCCCCCCATTAATCCATGCCCAGAAGTGTCCATAATAAGCAAACTACGATACTCAAATTCCAAATGACAAGGCGTACCTTT
Organism: Pinus taeda; assembly: GCA_000404065.3. Taxonomy (NCBI): domain Eukaryota; kingdom Viridiplantae; phylum Streptophyta; class Pinopsida; order Pinales; family Pinaceae; genus Pinus; species Pinus taeda. Next base: position 53,211 of record APFE030480256.1, on the reverse strand, counting down.
AGATTTGAGAGGCCCACCTTCAAACATACGATCGTGGCAGATGGGTGAGTGACCACATGCCTGTCTCAGTTGGCGGAGAAAATGGCACAATGAGCTAGCTAGTGGCTGCAAGGGGCTATTAGCTGCCGGCTAAGGACCATCTTGGAGAAACAAAATTCTCCTAATGATATTACCCACAAAATGGTGGGTAACAGGGCCCTCTAAGAAGCGTTTTGAAGTCCATAAGTGCCATAATGATGAATAGGACTCCCAAAAGTAATGGACAAGTGGTTGACCCCTTGTTCTCCACATAATAAACCTGTGGTGCTCCCAATGGGTGTGAAGGCACACAAATGATCTCATGGGTCTCCAAGTACGTTGAAGATGCCTGTAGACCATCTGTAAGGGATCAGATGATGGGATAAGTGATGCCACATCAGCATGCAAGTCCTAGGTCATTTGCCAAGTGTCTGGTACAATTGTGGGACTGGCTGGGCAAAGTTGAACCAGGTGCATCTTCCTCGTCCAATAAGTGAATCTCAAGCATTCTCTGAACATCTCTGGGAATCCATGGAATGATATCTACTGCTGTGGAGGCCCATGGTTTTCAACACACACCCTACATGTGCCAATGTAGCTCTCTGGAGGGTTAGGACCCCATATATGGAGACCAAACCCAAAATGGAGATCACCTGCAAGCCTGCATAAGATCCAATGCATTTCCCCTAGCCTTCCACTACAACAAGTCATCAAGGAAATCAAGTAAAAGAGCTTACAAACCATGGACAACAGGTGGGCACTTCATAATGGCATGCCCTTCCATATTGGGCTTTCGCATGTGCTAATGTATCCAAGCTCCAAATGGTGTTAACCAAGTATCTCATTAGGTGGTTTCTTCTTCTAAAGGGGATAGTATGTCCAAGGTACATCCTTTAAAGGGTGGTGGCATGTGATAAAGAGATGAATGGAGTAGGGGATGAAAAGGGGCAGTCCTGGGCTTCATGATGAGGTACAAAGGTAGCCAATAATAAGAAAGCTCACACTTGGATATATAATTCATAGGAGGGAGCAATCGTGGTACATAAGGTGCCCTAAACTTGATTTTTCCACCCTTCTTTATATGCCTTTTGCCTTTTATGATTTTTCTTTAATTGACTGCTTGGGGCTCAAGGGATAAGAGCATGATGTATGAGATATAGCAGTGGATACCCCCTTTAAGGTAAGGTGGTTCATTTCCCACCAGGGTTGGGACAATCATGGGTTCTTGAATGATAAAGGAGGCTCATCTAGGGCCTGAAGGAGCCAGGGTGATGGCCATGATGATGGGGTAGAGCTCATGTATTAGCTTTTGCCCACGTGTTAAATATGTTTTTCCTAGCCATCTTTTGCATTTTGTGGTACATTTTCCTATTGAATGTGGCCAATTATGCTTTCACTTTTCTTTTTAGCTGCATCAACCTCCAGGGCATCATTCCAAGCCCGACCCAAGGTGTGGGCAAGGGGAAGGGGAAGGGGAAGGCTAACCCGATGTGGACCTAGTGGAGAAATGTTGACTTAGGGGGGAGAAATGATGAATGGGGGTTATAATGAGTGGAAGGGGAGTAATATATATGGATGAGGGAGCAGGACCACGCAACCAAAATTAGGGTTTCCCATGTAGTACCATCCCTAAAGCCCAAGGGTCAGTAAAAGAGATCCCATGGGGCTAGGGTCCAAGGTTAACATCCAAAAGAGGTATAGGAGACAAGAGTACAGATCTAGCCCACTCTTTCTGCCGAATCCCCCCATTAATCCATGCCCAGAAGTGTCCATGATAAGAAAACAACAATTCTCAATAACAAGGCATACTCTTAGGTTCGGGAGGCCCACCTTCAAACATACGATCATGACAGATGGGTGAGGGACCATATCGCTGGTTCAGGTGGCAAAGAAATGGCACAACAAGCTACTTGGTGGCTTCAAGGAGCTACTAGCTGTCAACTGAGGACCATCTTGGAGAAATTTTTTTCTCCTAGGGATATCACCCACAAAATGGTGGGTAACAAGGACCATTCTTGTCTTGGATTGACACATCCTCAAGGAATTTCCTCTTCGACTACTCGTACCTATTGGATGCCCTACCTCATCCTCAAAGAGTATCGGAGTTCAGATGCTTGCCCAATCCTCCATTCTTTCTTCATAATGTGAAGACAAGAATGATGTGTTTATCTCTCCCTCTCAACTAGGGAGGAGATATCAACCATTCCAAGCTTGTTTCTCAAATACACAAGCTTTTTATTAGGAAGAGATTTGGTCAAAATATCAGCTACCTGCTTATCAGTGGAGATATACTGTAGTTGCACTAATCCAGTTGGTGGCCACTGGCTTATTCCACATAGACCTCCAGTCAATTTCATCAGTTTCCTTGATCATAGCAATATTTCCTGTTTTTAGCAGTTTTTCGGGTTCGCAGTAAGCCCATAGCCATAGCCGGGGCCTACCGCAAATCTTGTAGTACTCGGAGAGATCTTTCCAATGAGGTATCGTACGCGCCAAACGAAGATCATATGACCAAGTTACGACCCCGGGAAGTTGGCTACCCAACTAACCCAAATGAGGCCCACAAACTCTTGGTGTTCCATCTCCTAAGGTTAGGGTTTTGGCTGTTTAGGGTTTCCCTTCGCTCAATAATAAAAAGACCCTTAAGCCTCATTGTAACACAGTTTAAAGGCATGTCGCTGCCACATCCCTTCTTAGAGATAAGCTACCATTCCCCGAGCTAGCTTATTTCCATTTTGTATGTAAGCATATTTCAGTTCTTTGATATTAATGAAATTTTATTTTATTTTTGTTGTACATCCGTGTTTATGTTTATATCTGTATTTTGTTGCGTTCTTGTATAAGTCTGGATCATGCACCACCCCATTTTGCACCAATTTTCGTATGTAATGATACTTGTTGTTTATCTGTTTCGTCTTTGCATGGAATATGGGGTCTTCAAACAACCTTATGCAACTTGTGTTGTCACAATGTATAATTGTAGGGTCTGTTACCGCTCAAACTAGCAGGGGACCTAAGGGGGGGATCACTAAAGGGAAAATGCTAGGCCAGGGGTAACAAATGGAGACTTAACCCATTGTCACCTCAGCTAAGGCTTTCTTCTATTTACAGACTTTCACCAATGGAAGGAGACCCGATATATTATGGAGTCACCAATGAAGGGTAAGCCAATGAAATGATGTGGAGTGACCCAAACAATCCCCTTCTTGGAAAAGTTAGAAGGATAAGGCTTGCTTGCTTCCTAAGCAAAGTACAAAGTATTCTAGGGAGAAGAAAGGAGGATTCAAGGGTTAGGTTTATGGGATATGCCTTATGAAGGAACTTCCAAATCCCTAAAATCCTTATTGTTATTGGTATCCCAAATGGTTCTTGAAGAATTGTCTTTTTCAAAGGAATGGGACCACACAGTACCAAGTGGACCCTGTCTTGGATAGGGGGAACGAGTATAGCAACCAATGATGTTCTTAACTTAGACAAGGTGGGGAAAGGATTAAAGAAAGAATTTTCACTTGAAGGTGTTGATTTGACCCTTTGAGGTACTAGCCTTGGGGATGCTAAGGCAAAGTTTTATCCTAGAGCTAGGGCTTGGATTTTCTCCCAACTCCACTATTGTAATAGCTTCAAAATTGGAGGAGACCTTGAGGAAAGAACAATGCAGGAGACTTTAGGAAATTGAACTTTTTAGAGGGCTAACTTGTCGGGAAATTGATGCCCTGGGTACACCAACTTGGTTAGACCTAGAAGAAAGTGAAGAAATGTGATTTTTGGTGACCACCTTTTGGTAGATTAGTGCCTTAGTCTTTGGGAGAATGGATTCTATGATGAATATGAGTAGGATTTCTTGGTTCCCAGTCAAGGAGGCCTCAAGACCACTTCGCTAGCCTTCTAGGTCAAGGAGAAGCAATCTTGCAACTTTTATACTTTGATGCACAAAGGGAATGGCTTATCAAAGTCAAATTATTTGATAGAATTACCCCTAAGAGATTTCATTCATATTACATGGCCCATCCATTGAGAGATGCTATAATAGAGACAAAATTCCACAATTTTAAGCAGTAAACGCATGCAACAATTAGCCCTAGAACAACAAAAAATTCAGTCCAATGCATATGATAAATTAAAACAAGAATAACATTTAAAACATGTACTTACATGTAACAGAATATATCCAATCATTCACGATTGACAAGAGAGAAGCTCCAAGAGAAGTAGGCCAATATCCACACATCAAAATTCATCCATAAAGTTCCAATGCATCCTCTAGAAAAAGTGTTAAAATATCGAGAGAGAAAAGATCCAATCCAAAGTGGTGATGAGCAAATGAGCTCATCTCACTTGTATATATACACAACTTAAGAGTTCAAATTAGCCTCGTTGGCCTACATAAGCCCCAAAAATAAAATAATGTTCTAATAATTCAACTTTTGGTGACAAGCCCACCAAACTAGCTCATAATTGAAAAAGTAAGCCTCTCAAGAGGTCAAATAATAATCTATGCATGTCGTAGGACCCTCTAACAGGCCTAATGAGGTCCATGGGTGCTATAATGAAGAGTAGGACCCTCAAAAGCAATGGACAAGGGGGTGTCCCCTTGTAATAACCTGTTATGTTCCAAATGATATGTGGGGACACACAAGTGTATTCATGCGTCTCCAAACAAATCAAAGATGTCTGTAGATCGCCTACAAGGGCTACAATGATGGTGTAGGTGATGCCACATCATCGTGCAAGTCCTGGATCATCTACCAAGTGTATGGTGCAAATCTGGGGCCAACTGGGCATGATGGATCATGTACATCTCCCTCGTTCAATAAGTGAACCACGAGCAATTTTTAAATGGATGTGGGGATCTATGGAGTGTTGTCTGCTACTGTGGTGGCCCACGGCTCTCAATGCACACCCTACAAGTGCCAATGTATCCGTCAGAAGGATTAGGACCTCGTATAGGGAGACCAAACCCAAAATGGAGACCATCTGCAATTCTGCATAAGATCCAATGCGTCCCCTAACCTTCCAGTACAACAAGTCATTAGAGAAATAGAGTAAATGAGTTTACCAATCATGGACCATAAGTGGGGACTTCAAAATGGCCTGCCCTTCCATAATGGGCTTAACCAAGTATCCTATGAGGTGGTTTCTACTTCTAAAGGGGATGATATGTTCAAGGTATATCCTTCAAAAGGCGGTGGCATGTGACGAATAGGTGAATGAAGTAGGGGATGAGAAAGGGGCAGCCCTGGGCCACATGCTGGGGTACAAGGGTCGTTAATAAAAAGGAAGCCCACACTTGGTTTTATAATGTATAAGAGGGAGAAATCGTGGTACATGAGGCGCCTTGACCTTGATTTTTCTGCCCTTCTTTTTGTGCCTTTTGCTTTTTTATGATTTTCTTTGATTAACTGCTCGGAACTTAAGGGGTAAGAGCATGATGCATTAGATATAGCAGTGAATACCCCCTTTTAAGTGGGGGTGGTTCATTGCCCACCAGAGGTTGGGACAATCATGGGTTCCTAGATGATGAAGGAGGTCATAGAACCTGTAGGAACCAGGGTGATGGCCAAGATGATGGGGTAGAGCTAATGTATTGGCTTTTGCCCACGTGCTAAATGTGTTTGTCTTAGCCATCTTTTGCATTTTGTGGTACATCTTCTTGTTGAATGTGACCAAAATATGCTTTTGTCTTTCTTTTTAGCTACATCAACCTCTGGGGCATCGTTCCAAGCCTGACCCTAGGTGTGGAGAAGGGGTGAGCTAACCCTATGTGGACCCAGTGGAGGAATATGGAACCAAGTGAGAGAAATGATGAATGGGGTAATAATGAGTGGAAAAGGGGTAATATAAGTGGATAAGGGAGTGGGACCATGCAACCAAAATCGGGGTTTCCCGTGAAATACCATCCCTAAAGCCAAATGGTTAGTAAATGAGATTCCATGGGACTAGAATCCAAGGTTAATATCCAAGAGGGGTATAAGGGACAAGAGCACAGACCTATCCCATTCTTTCCACTGAATCCCCCCATTAATCCATGCCCAGATTTGTCCATGACAAGCAAATTACAATACTCAATTACCAAATGACAAGGCATACCTTTAGGTTCGGGAGGCCCACCTTCAAACATATGATCATGGCATATGGGTGAGGAACCACATGGCTGGCTGAGGTGGTGGAGAAATGTCACAATGAGCTAGCTAGTGGCTACAAGGAGTTGTTGGCTACCAACTGAGGACCATCTTAGAGAAAAAAAAAATTCTCCTAGGGATATCACCCACAAAATGGTGGGTAACATCTGTCTCCAACTAGGATGTGATCTCTTGAAGAAGTGGATGAATCTACTCGAATGGGAGGTCACAAGAACTCCAATAATCTCTTGGTTACCATTGACCTGTCACCAACACATATAATAGATGGAAAAACACGGGGCAACATGCTTTTGCAGTGTCTCATGATCGCACATGCTATATGTTAGACCATAAAATCAACAAAAAATAAAATATGCAAATATGCATCTATCTACCATGAAAAATATCATATGACATTAGTTCTAATGCAGAAATGAATATGCAATGCATCCTACTCTACCACGCATATGATACAATACCAAGTGCTAGGTATAATCATAGACCCAATGAAACCAACATGTCAATTGATTAATACGAGAATGCATGCCTCCATGATTATTTTTGTAGTGGATTTGACAATGGGAATGATAATATCAACGATTGTGAGGGAGGGAGGTGGGAAAACAAGAGACCCATATGCCATAGAAAGGAACCTTGGACGAAGGAAAAGACACCATCCGAGAGGATTGGATTTGATCCTTTAACCAGGAGATGGAAATGTCAATAACCAAGTATATGAATCTTTGATGGAGAACTATCTCAAGCCTATCATCCTTAGGGTAAGAAGGAGTGAAAGAATCAGACATATTTAGAATGTTACTATTTTGGTCATTAGGAAAACAAGAAGTGGACTCATCATTGTAGTTGGGGAAAAACCATGATTCTTGGTTCTTCGTAGGGGAAATCAACTCTTCATCAAGACTAGGGGAATGAACATCATCACAAGCATCTATTTCCAGGTTAGGGGAGGAACGCTCAAACATGGAGAAAAACCCTTTATCGGTGGCATGGCCTAGAGAAGCATCTTCCTCAATTTCTTTTATATTAGAGTCATCATAATTTCCCACAATCTTGGAAGGCTCTTCTTTGATTGAATCATCTTCGAACATAAAGAAAAGACCTTTCCAACCACTAGGAAGGGCTTCATAAGGACCAACATTGTTATTCAGAAGGGGCAGAGCATTTTCATATTCCCTGAGCTCATTCTTATGGACTTGAAGAACCATGGGGTCTTCATTCTTATAATCATACCTAATTCCCCAATCAATAGCCCAAAAGTCACTCACAGATTCTCTGGTTATTTGACTATCATGATCTTACTCAACATCCTCACATTCTTCACTATATATTTGGTGTTGGTTAGGATGCTATTCATTCTCTTCTTTAGACAGGGAGGACTTGTCCTCCTTCATCTGTTCTCAAAGAATGATCTCCAAGGTATTTACTACATGATTTTGATAAAGTGCCTCAAGAAGAAGGTCATCCGTGGGACTCTCTTTATATTCACTCTTCGTGTTATGAAGCCTTTCCGATTGCTCACAATAGTGGGAGAAAATATCTTGGGAGTTATATGTGGCCATCAGTTTCTTGCAAGAGTTTTCATATTCCATCATCCATTCTTGTAATGTCGGAGGGCTCTTGGGGTTGAGATCTTCCTCATTATCCTTAGATGACATGCTTTCCAATGCATGAATATCTCTTTAGGCACTATTATTAAAGTATGCGTCAATAAGAGGCTCTTCTTCAAGCATGAAACCATATTCGATAAATTCCTCCTCCCGAAGGGCCATATCTAACATTTGGCATATGTCTTCATGAGAATGGAAACTTGGCCCTTCATGCAACAAGAAGTGCATGGTCAACATTGGAAGAGAATGAATGCTATTAGGTTTACATGACTCAAGCCAATCGGTACTTGGGGCAATGGATAGGACAAACAATTCTATTTGGTCACAAGGTTGAGTTATATTTTGCTTTGAAAGGTACCTTATGAACCTTACCATGTGGTTGGCTGCGGAATGTGAATCCCCATTGTACATTGGCATATTCTTCATGGATTTTGATGAAGGATATCTTGGGGTCCCTGTCATATCTATGGCGGGAATATATGTGTTCAACATGTTGCTGGGTCCTTAATGACATGGGAGTCACCAAGGTGAATGAAATTGCCGTAACAAATGCTTGCTTCACCCTACAAGCATTGACTTTGAAGTTCAATGGAGAACTAGGGCACCAAAATGGCACCAAAATGTTATCGCTCAAACTAACAAGGGACCTGGGGGGGATCCCTAAAGGGCAAATGCTAGACCAATGACAACAAATGGAGACTTAGCCCACTGTCACCTCAGCGAAGGCTCCCTTCTATTTACGGCCTTTCACCAATGGGAGGATACTTGATATATTATGGAGTCATTGATGAAGGATAAGCCAATGAAATGATGTGGAGTGACCCAAACAATCCCTTTCCAGGAAGAGTTAGAATGATAAGGCTTGCTTGCTTCCTAAGCAAAGTATAAAGTCTTCTAGGGAGAGGAAAGGAGGATTCAAGGGTTGTTTATGGGATATGACTTATGAAGGAACTTCCCAATCCCTAAATTTCTTATTGTAATTGGTATCCCAGATGGTTCTTGAAGAATTGTCTTTTCAAAGGAATGGGACCACACGGGACCAAATGGACCTGGTCTAGGATAGGGGGAATGATATTCTTATTCTAGACAAGGTGGGGAAAGGATCAAAGAAATATTTTTCACTTGAAGGTTTTGATTTGACCCTTTGAGGTACTAGCCTTGGGGATGCTAAGGCAAAGTTTGATCTCGGAGCTAGAGCTTGGCTTTTCTCCCAACTTCACTGTCGGAATGGCTTCAAAATTGGAGGAGACCTTGAGGAAACACTAGCGCAAGAGACACTAGGAGATCAAACTTTTTGGAGGCTAGATTGTCGGTAAATTGATGCCCTAGGTGCCCCAACTTGGCTAGACCTAGAAGAAGGTGAAGGAATGTGTTTTTTGGTGACCACCTTTTGGTAGATCAGTGCCTTAGTCTTTGAGAGAATGGAGTCTATGATGGATATGAGTAGGATTTCTTGGTTCCCAGTCAAGGAGGCCTCAAGACCACTTTGCTAGCCTTCTAGGTCAAGGAGAAGAAATCTTGCAACTTTTATACTTTGATGCACAAAGGGAATGGCTTATCAAGGCCAAATCCTTTGATAGAATTACGCTTAGGAGATTCCGTTCATATTATATGGTCCATACATTGAGAGATGTTATAATAGAGACAAAATTCCACAATTTTAAGCAATAAATGCATGCAAAAATTAGCCCTAGAACAACGAAAATTGCAATCCAATGTATATGACAAAGTAAAACAAGAATAACATTAAAAGAATGTACTTACATGTAACACGATATAACCAACCATTCACAATTGACAAGAGAGAAGCTCCAAGAGAAGATAGACCAATATCCAGACATCAAAATTCATCCATAAAGCTCCATTTTATCCTCTAGAAAAAGTGTGAAAATCTCAAGAGAAAGAAAAGATCCAATCCAAAGTGATGATGAGAAAATGAGCTCATCTCACTTGTATTTATACACAACTTAGGAGTTCGAATTAGCCTCGTCGGCCTACATAAGCCTCAAAAATAAAATAATGTTCTAATAATTCAACTTTTGGTGACAAGCCCACCAAAATAGCTTATAAATGGAAAAGTAAGCCTCTCAAGAGGTCAAATAATAATCTATGCATGTCGTAGGGCCCTCTAAGAGGTCGAATGAGGTCCATGGGTGCCACAATGAAGAGTAGGACCCTCAAAAGCAGTGGACAAGGGGATGGCCCCTCGTAATAACCTGTTGTGCTCCAAATGATATGTGGGGGCACATAAGTGTCCTCATGGGTCTCCAAACAAATCGAAGATGTCTATAGATCGCCTGCAAGGGCTAGGAAGATGGTGTAGGTGATGCCACATCATCATGCAAGTCCTAGATCATCTGACAAGTGTATAGTGCAAATTTGGGGCCAGCTGGGCATGATGGTTCAGGTGCATCTCCCTCGTCCAATAAGTGAACCACGAGCAATCTTTGAATGGTTGTGGAGATCCATGGAGTGTTGTCTGCTGCTATGGAGGCCCATGGCTCTCAACGCACACCCTACAAGGGTCAATGTAGCCCTTTGAAGGATTGGGACACCGTATAGGGAGATCAAACCCAAAATGGAGACCATCTGCAATCCTGCATAAGATCCAATGCATCCCCTAACCTTCTAGTACAACAAGTCATTAGAGAAATCGAGTAAATGAGCTTACCAATCATGGACCACAGGTGGGGACTTCATAATGGCCTTGTTGTTGCACAAATTGTCACGACAACGCTCAAACCGGGGGTTGTCACTCTGATCCCCGATCTCTCCGTTTAAGCCTGTCTCCCGCGGCTAAGGGAGGTAGACCCTATGGAAAATGAATGACCAACTGTGAAACAGTTGGGTTGGGAGACACGAGGAAACAAGCACTAAAATGATAGTAAATAGACTAGTGCCTTATGAAGTTAATGTTTAAATGATTACTTACTAAATGTTGCAGAAATGTAAACCATGTAGAGCAATCATTTAATTTCAAATAACCTGAGCGGAGATTAACTTGTATCAAATGCAAGAAAATGTTTAACGACTTAATGATACTCCAACAATTTAAAACTTCGAAAGATAAAGTGCGATACACAACCATGTAGTTTTAAACGCTAACCAGATATCTCATTCATGTAGCTAATCTTCAAAAATGATGCTAAATCACATAAAGATGATAAACATTGATTTCATATCAAAATTTTAGCCTCAGCAGAAAAGATAAAATGTGATAAATCCCTGAGCCAAGAGTGAATCTGGAAAAATGGTTCAAAAATGCTTTCAAATAAAACAAGACTAGGTTAACTAAAGTCTAAATAAATGAGACTTTAAATCTAAAACCTAAACTATAGAAAAGAAAATTTTTATATTTTTTTATATTTTATATATATGATTTTTATGATTAAAAAAAAAAAAACTTGAAACCGAAATTAACTAAAACAAAGTCTAAAAAAGACTTCTATTATTTATTTTTTAAATGAACTTAAAACTTAAATAAAAAATAACCTAGAGCCTTTACAAATTAAGCTAAGCCTAAAGGATCTAATGCTAAAATCAAAAGCTTAATAAAAATTTTCAAACCTAAGTCCAAAGAACATAAAAATGAAACATCAATATATATATCAAAAAAATCTAAAAAATCCTAAAGCAAAATCGAATTTTTTATTTTAATTTTTTATAAACCTAAAACAAATCAAATGGAAAAAAGACCTACGTTAACTCCTAAGCATGAAATAAAATGAAGATCTAAACCTAGGCTAACATTACCTTACCATTCAACGCATTCTTGGCCCGTAAAAATAAAAACGTGATTCATACAGTCTTTGCAGGTGACGGCGGACGGAGAGGAAGCAGCGTGAAAGAGAAGAGGCCCACGCAGTTTTGCAGGTGACGCCCAAAAAAGACGCAAGAGGAATCGATTTGCAGGTGGCCCGTCGATCCAAATAAACTGCGTTAACCCTGAGAAGTGACTGTGTTTTTTGAATGCTGTTGCGTGTGCTTACAGGGATCAGCTAACTTGCGAATGCGGAAGGGTATGCGTACAGCAACTGAATAGAAATGCGACTTTGCAGAATGGGGATGGTGGCCACGCTTATGTGAGCAGCGAACAGCGTGAGGAATATGCAGGAAAAAATCGATTTTTTTATGAGCGTTTTGAGTTTGTTGTCTTGCTGTGCGTGAGGACAGAGGTGGATGCACAGAATGATGATTTGGATAGAGGTTCCTGAGTGGATTTGATGGCAGAAAAACTGCAAAGAATGAAAGCTGTTGAAGGACGCCTGAACAGATAGGGAAATGATGCGTAGAGAGTGCGATAATGAGTAAGTAGTAGAGACGGCAGCTGCATGTGATGAGAAGAAACAATGGACGCAGGAAAATGCCAGCGTAATTTCGAGAACTTCTTCCTGCAATTGAGAATACATCTTGAGCTTACAATTTTGATAAACCCTCGAAATTCTTCAGAAACCCTGCAAACTGGAATAAAAAATCACCCAAAAATGATATGTGCATAAAACAAAATTAAAAGCCTAGATTAGCTAAACAACATTTACAGCTTTTGACTCTTAAACAGCTAGATTTATCAATAACAACAGTAATATTATCAAAATTCCAGATTTACTATGAAAAACTTCAGAAATCTCTCATGCAAATCAGAAAACAAACTTAAATGATAAACCCAGGATTGAAACTGGCTGGGCTTTGCAAGAGAATGCTTGCAGGAGCTGGCTGGTTCAGCCGAGAACTTCCCCAAATGCCCACTGATCTTCTTCAATAAGGGTTTCCTGCACAACTCACTTCAACCATCAATAAAGAGAGAAACACAGTACTAGATCTCAGATGCAATGGAGATACCTGCCATTATTCAGAAATTCTAATACCATTCAAACCCTAGTAAGTGAACAAGATACCTGTGTTCAGCAATACTCTACAATAAGCTGTTACTAATGGCTGAAAATTAAAATATGCAGAAAATAAAATAGCTCACAGCACTTCAAGGGAGTAACACCAGCAAGATTTCAACCCCAAAGTCTTTCTTTATTAGCTCCAGAAAAAGTTTACAAGAGAGCTTTCTTCAGCACAAGACTCACAGATCGAATGATCTCAAATGACCCCTAGCACCCTATTTAAAGGAAAAATTCCCAACGGCTAGTTCGAGTGATCCACGTCAAAATGATCTTGACCGTCGATGAGGATCAAGATATCTCTTAATCTCATCTGTCGAATTTTTAATGCATTAAAAAATTGAAATTCTCAGAATATTATTATTTTATTATTTTTTTTAAGTTATTATTATTATTTTAATTTATTTTTAAATGGATCCTCGAACTTAGCCTTTTGGAAAAAATGACCTAGGACCTAGGACTTAGGACTTATGAGGGGATTAGAACATTTTCTAACCCTCAAGACACTTTACATCATGACTTTTACAACTTTACATCTCAAGGGGGGAGAACCCATTTGACATAGACCCTCATAAACCACCCAGTTCTGCGACACAACTATAATCTAGCAAATTAACACACAAAATTCTAATGACAAAATTCATTCCCGCTTTGGGGTTAGGTTGAAGGAAAACTCTACCAATCATGGATCGGTGAGACAAAAAACCTTCCGGAACATAGATTATCACTAGAAAATTAGGTCCACCTAGGCAATTTACATACATGACTCAACTCAGCTAAGATTATTTACAATTCAACATGCAGACTAGGTTTACAACCTAATATGATCAAGTCGATGATGACTGTTGAATGGCATGAACACGTCGATCAAGCGCTATCCCTTTTTGCGAAGAAAAGGGGGTGTATTGCTTACGGGTAGTTGACACATAGTGGTCAACAAGCCTGTCCTTCCATAATGGGCTTTGGGATGTGCCAATGTCTCCTAAATCCTAATGGGGTTAACCAAGTATCCTATTAGTTGGTTTATACTTCTAAAGGGGTTGATGATATGTTCGAGGTACATCCTTCAAAAGGTGGTGGCATGTGACAGATAGGTGAATGAAGTAGGGGATGAGAAAGGGGCAACCCTGGGCCAAACGCTAGGGTACAATGGTAGCTAATAAAAGGGAAGCCCACACTTAGGTTTATAATGTATAGGAGGGAGCAATCGTGGTACATGAGGTGCCCCGGGTTTGATTTATCCACCCTTCTTTATGTGTCTTTTGTCTTTTTATGATTTTCTTTAATTAACTGCTCGAGGCTCAAGGGTTAAGAGTATGATGCATAAGATATAACAGTGAATACCCCATTTTTAAGGTGGGGAGGTTCATTGCCCACCAGGGGTTGGGATAATCATGGGTTCCTATATGATGAAGGAGGCTCATAGAACCTGTAGGAACCAAGGTGATGGCCAAGATGATGGGGTAGAGCTCATGGATTAGCTTTTGCCCACGTGCTAAACGTGTTTGTCCTGACCATCTTTTGCATTTTGTGGTACATCTTCCTGTTGAATGTGGCCAAAAATGCCTTTATCTTTCTTTTTAGCTACATCAACCTATGGGGCATCATTCCAAGCCTGACCCAGGGTGTGGGTAAGGGGAAGGGGTGAGCTAACCCTATGTGGACCCAATGGAGGAATGTGGACCCGGGTCGGAGAAATGATGAATGGGGTAATAATGAGTGGAAAAGGGGTAATATAAGCGGATAAGGGAGTGAGACCACCCAACCAAAATCGAGGTTTCTCGTGAAATACTATCCCTAAAGCCAAATGGTTAGTAAAAGCGATCCCACAGGACTAGAATCCAAGGTTAATATCCAAGAGGGGTATAGGGGACAAGAGCACAAACCTAACCCATTCTTTCCGCCGAATCCCCCCATTAATCCATGCCCAGAAGTGTCCATGATAAGCAAACTGCAATACTCAATTACCAAATGACAAGGCATACCTTTAGGTTCGGGAGGTCCACCTTCAAACGTATGATCATGGCAGATGGGCGATGGACCACATGGCTGGATCAGGTGGTGCAGAAATGACACACTGAGCTAGCTAGTGGCTACAAGGAGCTGTTGGTTATCAGTTGAGAACCATCTTGGAGAAAAAGATTTCTCTTAGGGATATCACCCACAAAATGGTGGGTAACAGGGTCCATCGGTCCTTCAAACAAATTGGATAACGACTTCCTCAACCAAATAGCTTCTCTACTAACTTCACATGTTGTAATGTATTCAACTTCAACACTACTTAATGGAATCGATTCTTGCTTTCTTCTCATCCATTTGATCGTAGAGGATCCCAAGATAAAACATCCTTCAGTAGTGCTTCTTCCATCTGTGTCACTGCCTCCCCAATCGGAATCAGTATATCCCATTATTTGGATATTGTTCTTTCCATCATACTTCAGGTCTTAACGTATTGTGCCTCGTAGATATCTCAATATATGTTTGGCTGCTATCCAGTGGTCATGTCTATGCTCCATCTAAAACTGACTGAGAATATTCACTGCAAAGCAAATAATATCTGGACGAGTATTCACAAGATACATCAGAGAGCCAACCAATTGTCTATAACTTGTAGGATCCACAAGGCTTGATTCTGAACTAATTAATCTTTTCAAATTTGTGACCATGGGAGTTGTCATCAGTTTGCTATCCATCATGCCAAACCTTTGTAGCATCTTAATTACTTACTTTCCTTGACCTAGATATATTTCGCCAGGTTTTTGCCAAAGTTCCAACCCCAAGTAATATGGCATAAGCCCTAGATACTTCATATCGAATTTTGCTGCCAATTGTTTCTTGCATTCTTGAATATGACTTTCCACACTTGTTATGAGAAGGTCATCCACATATAGAAGAATGATCACCGGTTCATCCTTCACTATGATATAAAGATTTGGATCTGCAAAACTCTTTGAAAAGCCCATTCTTTGTAGATATGTATCCATCCTAGCATACCAATCCCTTGGGGCTTGTTTAAGTCCATAAAGTGCCTTCTTTAGTCTGCAGACACGAGTTTATTTACTATGTACTTCAAATCCCAAGGGTTGTTCAATATATACTTCTTCATCAATGGTACCATTCAAGAGAGTTGTCTTCACATCCATTTGATGGATATTTCATCCCATAGTTGCTGCTAAGGAGACCAACGATCTTATAGTTGTGTATCTTGTTGTAGGTGCAACTGTTTCTTCGTAATCGATGCCTTCTGGTTGATAGAAACCCCTAGCCACAAACCTTCCTTTGTACTTGTCAATGTTTCCATATGCTGCATGCTTAAGCTTGTAGAGCCATTTTGATGTTACAACAAATTTGTCATTCGGCCTAGGAACGATTCCCCAAACTCCATCTTTCATTATAGACTGATATTCTTCTTTCATGGCATCTTTCCATTCTTGATGTTTGACAACTTCTTCAAAAGAGGATGGTTCTGCTTCAATCAATTTTGTCATATAGGTTGCATACCCTGAATATCTTGTAGGATTTTTACTTTCCCTGAATGTTTCTGTAGTTGCAACATGTTCTACTTCTTGAAGAGTTGATGTTAACCAAGTTGGTCTCTTACGCGTTTTAGGGATTATGACTTGTTGCATAGGTTCGTTGGGACCTTCTTCTTCATTATTAAGTATAGTATCTTCTTCTTCCCTTGGACATTCTTCAAATATATGTAGATATTCATTGTCGAAATCAATTGGGAGATATTTAGACTTCTTATAGGCAATGTTTTCATCAAAAATCACATCTCTACTTACTTCAATTCGGTGACCTTCCTTGATGTAGATCCTATATGCCTTTGACAAGGTACTATAGCCAACAAATATGCCCTTCATGCTTGTAGGATCCAATTTCTTCCTTTTATCTTTTGGAATGTGAATGTAGACAGGGCAGCCAAATATTCGAAGATGATATACACTAGGTTTTCTTCCGGTAAATGCTTCTTCAAGAGTCATGTTGTCAAGTATCTTATGAGGACTTCGATTTTGAAAATAGACTATTGTTTTGGATGTTTCACCCCACATGAATTGAGGTAAATCTTGATCATGTAACATAGCTCTAATGCATTCTTCAATTGTACAATTCTTCCTTTTTGCTACTCCATTTCATTCTAGATTATATGGAACTATCAACTCCTCCTTAATTCCAGCCTCCTTACAAAAAGTTGAGTTCTTTTGATGTGTATTCCCCTCCATTCTCAGATCTTAGCACTTTTATCTTTCTTTTTGTAAGATTCTCCACTTTTGCTTTGAATTCTTGAAAATTTTCAAATACTTCATCCTTAGACATAAGTAAATAAATCCAAGTCTTTCTTGAGTGGTCATCAATGGAATTTATGTAGTACAGGGGACTTTCAAGAGATTTTGTAGCCATGGGACCACAAACATCAAAATGAATGAAATCCAAGATTTCCTTAGATCTTGAAGCACTGCTTCCAAAGGGTTTCTTTACATTTTTACCTAGAGCACGTCCCTTACAAATTCCTTCATGTTCTTCCTTCAATTCAGGGATGCCATTTACCATAAAGTTTAAGGATGGTAGCATTTTGTAATGAAGGTGTCCAAACCTTCTATGACAAAGTTCATATGGATTGATTTCAAGGTAAACTAGGGCTTGAGAGAGAGGTGTAAGTAATCTGTAGAGCCTCCCCTCATGAATCCTAATTATTTTTGCATTATTAATGCTAGAACCCTTACCCCATAGCATAACTTTTCCATCTACAAAAGAAATTCTATCTCCTTTATCTTCTAGGCAGAAAATAGAAAGTAATTTTCTCTTCAAACTTGGGACATACAGGATGTTGTTGAGATGTATGTTCCCTCCATCTTCCAGTTGCAATGTGGTTGATCCAATTCCTTTGACTGCATAGTTTTTATTGTCTCCAAGCTCGACTGAATGAGAAGATATTCCTTTTGATAGGGTCTTTAGTTGTCCATGTTCACCTGTCATATGTCTAGAAGCTCCATTGTCACTTACTCGTATGTTGTCATCTTCAAAAGTACCTGTAAGTGCTGAAAATAATCCTTTGTTCTTTGTAATGGAGGTCTTGATCATATAGTTCTTGATAGCTAATAAGAAATCCCCAAATGCTTTGATGCCTAGCTTGAGATGTGTTGTCATCATGGAGAGTTTCTTCAATGAGAACTTCTTCAAGGATGTAGTGAACTTCATTATGCCCTTTGTCAACGTTAGCTTCGATACCATGTTGAGAAAACGATAGGGCTACAATTGAAGTGATTTCTCTTAAACTTGATAACTGCTTGTCATATTCTTCTACTTTTCTTTCTTATTAGTTGCTTCTTCTCATATTATCATATTGTTCTTATCATCAAACAACTACCTAAAACATGAAGGTCAATAGTACACAAGGAAACAAAATGTAGGCTGCTAGCCAAGGCCAAAACCTCTCCTAGAGAGGAGAACCCACAAAAATATCTTCTCTTCTTATAGATTCTTCAAATGATGAATTCCAAGACCCTTACAAGACCAAGTCAAACCTTTTGGAGGATGTGCTTCTTCTTACCAAGTCAACCCAAGTCAAATCTCTTCCAAGTGTAGAACTTCAACCCCTAGCTTCAGATTTCGAACCTCACTACAGGTCTGAAATTTTCAGCCCTCTACAACAAGCTGAAACTTCGCATGTGTAGGCGAATTAGGGATCCTTAGGATTCCTCCTTCCTTCACTTGGGTTGCTTCCACTTATGAGGCTTGTAGGTGACCAAATAGACTTCTTCTCTTCCAATTTTGGCTCTTCTTTGATTACTTGAAGACGTTGACCTTGTAGTTGTAGAAACCCTAGACTTCTTCGCACGTGTGAGAGAGAGGGAGTGTAAAAATAAGAAATTTCTTCTTCCTTCTTCCTTCTAGACCTTCACTTGCCTTTTCCTTCTTATTCTTGCTTCCTTGATGAGTGAGTGATTGATCCTTCAAATGGGGTCGAATGGTCTCTTATATATAGCCCTTCCAGGATGATGAATTGCCCTAATTAGGCCGACTTCTCTGCTACCAGGCTGACTTGGTCTCAGAGGGGTGATTTGACACTTTTTGACTCAAATTAATTATTTTGACTAGTTACAAGATGCCCAATGGTGTCTTTTATATATGACAATGACTCAATTGAGTTCTTGACTCTATGACAAACCCTAGAATCACACAATGGGTGCTTGACCTAAAATAAATTGACCTTGAACATGAAACCCATGCTATAAAAATAATAATAATATTTTTTTTTTGTTTTTACAATATACAAGAATCAAGAGTACATTACATTTTATGAAGACTGAACCCTAGTTACATATTTCAACAATTGTTGATGGTGTACAATCCAACGAGGGCATCATATATCTCCTTAGAAGATTTGAGATCAGCAACATAAGGAATTAGATGATCCTTAACAGATTCCACAATGATGCTCATGGCCAAGATGTCATCCTCATGAAACTTCTCCTTTCCAGCTTGATCAGTTGGTTCAATAACTTTTTCCAAAACAATACCCAGTGCCTTATTACTTGCAAGCACTAAGTCAATCCTACTCTTCCATGCCCTGTAATTTGCAGCCCCTTCAAGCTTGTTTTCTGTCTTCATGACCAATCAAAACAAAAGATAGAGAATCCCAATGCTCTTCAAAGTGCTCTCAATGCTCTTTGAGGTGCTATTCAAGGTGATCTCAATGCTCTTTCCCTTCACCAAAGCTCTAATACCATCTTGATTTTCTAGTGCAATCAAGACTAGTACGATTTTTCAAACTGATAATTACTTCCAATGGTACAATTAGACTTCTTTACAACATTCCGATCATTAAGCAGTAATACATGAAAATTTTCAACCATTATCTTCTTCAATAGAGCAATAGAGATCACAGTAAACAATAAGACAAGAGACACCAAAATTTAGGTCAGTGACTAGGGCAAAACCCACTAGGGGAAAACCCATCAATATTTCCTGATGAGAGATAGTTCAATTCATCAAAATGTACATCAGAATATTCCAAACAAATTTCCAATCTCTGACCTCAATATTTCCGAAGTCAAACCAGTCAATGGAGAGAGAAAATAGTCAACACTGGTCCAGCTCAAAGTCTACAAAAGAGGGTCCAAATTTTGGCCTGAGGTAGCTGAACAGAAGGGGGCAAAATATGGTCAAATCACAGTCAACAAACCACAGTTAGATTTTGGTCAGAGCACAGAAGTTGACCTGCAGTCAATGAGCCAGAACAGGAGCAGAAATTTTGGTCAACCTCAGTCAATGAGCCATAGAGAATCTCGGCCTCCAAAACCAGTCAAAATCTCAGTCAAACAAAAGCAAGCATACCCAAGTCAATGCTGGTGAAACAGAAGATAAGAGAGTTGGTCAATGCAAAAATATTCTCTCTTTTCTCTTTTGCACATTTGGATGAATCTCCTTGTTTCAGATTGAATTGATGTGATTGATGAGATGCCAAATAAGGTCAATCAAAATTCTATTTATTTGAGTTAGGGGGAGTGTTTTGACCATAGGGTCAAAGTTCAAACCCATTCAATGAGTGGGGCCAACTTGACCAAATGAGGCTGATGTGGTGAACATGAAAAATACAAATTTTCTCCTTTGATTTATCAATGAAAATACTCACCGTGGCTACCAATTTTCAACACCTTTTAGCCCAAATTAGCTTGCCAGTCTTCGTGTTTTTACTCAGAATCAATGAGACACTAGTGTTTTTTTATTCGCATGCATTGAAAATCATACTTATCATAAATCTACATTAATTTCGTGTTTTCCTTCATTTTCGGCTTATATTACTTCTTGTTTTTGCACTTGTTACTACAGAACAAGAAGGGTTATCACCTATTAGTGATCATACTTAATAATTTTATCACTTGGAATCACTTTATAGACTTGTTTGCTGGCTGCGTGCTCATTGCATTTGTTGATTTTCCATCTTATGTGTTTGGGACAATAGCATACTTCTTTGATCTGAGGTCAGTTCAATCCCCTAGGAACCATAGTGCATAACTAGAGCATTTAGGGAAGTTCCCTTGTGGTTGGAAAAGCAACCGAAGAGAAAAAGGAATAGAGTGGGGTGACATTGGCTTTCTTCCTATGCTTATCCAAATTCCCAGGCATTGTAGGAAAGGAATTTTCTGGGTGATAACAATTATGATGGTAGTAACAATGGGGAAGACGAGAGTGGTGCAGTAAAATGTAAAATGGCATGGAAACTAAAACACTAATGGATAGTATACTTAAATATAACCTGTGCTTCTCTATTACTAGACAACCTTTCTTTTGGATGCATTGCCATTTTAAAAGAGAGATCCAGATCACAAAAGAAGAGGATTTTAGGACATCTTTTGTGTTTTTTTTCTTCCTGCATATTCACAGGAGCTTAAATAACATAGGTCATTTAGCTCTTCGCCATCCTTTTATTCAAGTGCTGTTCTATATCTCTGTTCTCTATCACCATGCATAAAATATACCATTATTTAATACTGTCTTTTTTAATAGGAAATTTCGTTGTTTCCTATATAAAATACTCATCTTTTTTTTGGTTTGTAACTACAGAACAAATGGATCATTTTGTTATGCTCGCATAATTTTTTTGTAGAAAAATATGTTGGAATTTCAATGTTTGTTCGCTAATTGTTTCTTTTAAAGTTAAAATGTTACCACTGAATGCGATTTCGTAGCAGCTTAGAAATAAAATTCCTCCATTTTAATCTGATTAATGGAATTAATTAATCGTTAATGAAAACTACTTAATGTTCTCTATTGACTAGTGACATCAACTTTACTGAATATCTGACACTGTCAAAAATGTGATTGTGATCTTTATTCTGGTTCTATGCCATTGATGTTCTCTATTAATTGTGATTTTTATTTTGTTCCTCTGCCATTTTAGTGGCTTTAACCATGATTTCTAGGTATATTAATTTAAGATGCTCAGAAGAAGAAAAAGGGTTTCCTTAACATATGGCCTGGATGATGTTTTGATTGGCACGACTGAGTAGATGTGTTTAACTTTCTGATACATTGATCTCTTTTTTTTTTCTTTGTCACAGGACAATTGTCAACGGTATATGCTACCTTGCTACTTTTGTATTTGCTCTGAATTCAATTGGCTTGACTCTTTACTCAGGCCAGTTAGCTATCAAATCCTGGGTTGACATTTTTAAAGGTGAATCAGATTCCAGGCCCATGGAAGCAAAGAGTGAAATAGATGTAGACGTTAAAGATGAGAAAGAGTAAATCCTCTCAGCCTGAAATCCTTTTGCTTGTCCTTTCCTTTAACCTCCTGGCAGAAATGCATTTCCCGAGGCTTTGCTGTCTTGAAACACGCTGCATATATAATGACGTACATGGACAGAAAGCTAGAAAGGTCTGTAACATTAAAGAAAGTTGTCACAAATCTGTCAAAAAAATTATTTGTTTACATTTGATTACCATCAACCATCAACAGAATTATATTGACAGATCAATTACCATTAATCCATCAATTGTTTAGCATAACAATTTTGGCTGTGTTAGTCTTCGTTTACATCCAAATGATGTTTAGCATAGAACTGTATAGGTAAGCTCTTGTTTACGTTCGGAAAATGACTAGTTCAACTGCTCTTCTTCGCAACTGAATGCCAAGTAACATATACATTGGATTAAGATGCTGGAAAGGGTTGGCTGATTTAAGAGTGGTTTTGTTTCATAGTTTTAAAATGATTTCTTGCTTCGGTGGTTGCCATCCAGTGCAAGGTATTTGCGATAGGGGTTTAGTTCATTTCTAAGAATAAAATGCAGTGGCCAATCTACATAATTTGTGTTATTGTTTATGTTTGCTTGAATCTTTCAATCAACATCATCAAAGGTTGTTTATATAGTTTCTATATAATCTCTGTTCTTTGATCCTCTATCATGGGCCATCAGATTAGTTGGTATTCGAGTGTTACTTTTATTTGCTTTCATATTGAGAAGGGTTAATGTCCTATGCTGGTTTGAACACACTTGATGTATCATAATCAGGGGTTGACCCCTTCATCCACCTCATATAACATTTCCTCGCGCTGAGCTAGCAACACATGGGAGATGTAGTAAATTCCCCGAATGCCTCCATGATAAGCCCGCTTGTGGATGTGTAGAGCATGGTGGAAGAAGCACTATGACCACAGAGCGAAGAAATGTATGGCCACTCGGTTGAATTGATAAGAATTGTACCGACAGACTTGACCCTTGAAATAAATACCCTAGAGCTGATGCACTGTTTGGGGAGAGAAATCCTTTGAAAGCTAGTGTGAACATATGTTCAAAGCTGATATCGACACAAAGGCTCTAGATGAGGGGTTTCAACAATGGGAATCATACTTTGTTGTGAATAGCTTTTCCAAGGATGAGAAAATCTTGTTTCCACCCTCAAGTTTGTCTTAAATGCGTCCTATATGTGGGATATTGCCCCAGCGGAGATAGGACACAGATGAACTTCTGACTACATGGAAAGGTTTTAAAAGAATACAAAAAAGCAATTTTTACTATGTGGCACACGTGGATGATGACAATATGCAGTGGCAATAGTTGGACCAAAAGTAAGGCTCCTTGGATTTCACTGCCTTGTGTGATTAAAGATTTTGAAGTTTAAGGTTGGGTTGCATAGGAATTTGCAAACAAAGCTGGAATTCTTAACCATTGATACTTGAAGGATGCTTATGCTTATTAATTTGTGAGAAAAATTAAAAAATGGCAATCATAAGGAGAATTGCGAGGTTTAAAATGGGCGTAGATATAATAATGTATTGTGAATTAGTCATTTTGTGGATGAGTTATATTTACAACTCACTTTTATATGGGATTATTTAGTTAAATTAAATTGTAAAGTTGTCTATGGAATTATTTAGTTAGAGAAGTTGTTTAGAAGTAAAATTAATAACAAAGCTCTTATTGATATGACCAAAAGGAAAAAAACAAAAAACTTATTGATATGACCAAAAGGGAAAAAACAATTTTTTTATTGATATGACCAAAAGGAAAAATGTGATTATAAATAGAAGTGAGCTTTTCAAAACACAATCATTGTTGTTAACCAATTAATGCATTTGTTATTTATCTTTAACAATTAAAAATTTAAAATAAAATATAAATTCATATTTTTTTATTTAGTTACCTCGATGGGGGTGTACCGACACTTGGTTGGACCATCTCGAAGTTCGTCTCACAAGGCACGCGATAGGTGAAGGTATTATGAAGCATAAGGTGATGCGACAGGTTGTCGGTCGCTTGAACTTTCTAGACTCGTCTCTGGTTGTTATATTTTGTAGAGATAACAATGTAACGACTGTTGTATCTTGGGTGATGAACTCTACTTGTAAAGTGGTAGACAAGAGTGCTACAAGCCAAGCAAGCTTGCCAGGGCCATGGGGTAGCTAGACCTCAGCGGAGTGCTTGGACTCTAGTACTGTGGTTTCTTTGATGAGATTTTGTGCATTCATATGGGATCCAGGTTCGTCGAAAGGTTCCTCTCCTCTCTGGTGTGTTAAGTTTGGTTATGCAAGGTGGAACCTTAGGTATCATTGAAGGAGGGTTGCTCTAGGTGGTGGGTACACGATCGTCTTCAGGTTATTGTTTATATTTGGTTAAGGTCTTACCTTGTGTTGTCGTTGTCAGTGATCGTTAGTAAGTTGGCTCTGCCCATTGCCCTGTGGCAAGAGTGGCGTTGTCTATGGCCACATTTTCTTTTTGAAGTCAATTTTCTTACAAACAGTCAGGGTCTTTGGTGGCACTAGCTTATGTCGGTTCCCTTTGGAAAATTTCGCGAAGGAGGTGGTGTTTCTGGTAGTGGGGCAGTTTATAATTTACTTGTTATATGTCTCCTGGTTGCTTATATTGAGGAATTGAGCGAGCCGTTCGGAGTGGGGTTGTGTGCTTTTGGGCAAAGACTTGCAGCTAGTTTGCCCCTGTTATGGTTGAGGATTAAAAAAGGAAGAGGGCCATCCAAGGGCTTCAATGAAGTGGTACTTGTGCATATTTGTTGGGTGGCTTGGCTTGGTCAGAGTTGTAAGGCCAAAGTGGGGAGTGTGTGGCACTGTTCGCGGTTGCTTGGGCATGTGGAGGTGGTTGGTTCCTCCTATGAGGTTGTATCCTCTCTGCTCATTCTGTTTGGCGGGATTCAGGAGTGGTCAATCATGCCTCGACAGCATGGGCATCCCCATCATAGAGGAGGGCATCAAGGTCATGTTGGACGATGAATTAGTGAGTTGAGCTCGACTTTGGAGGATGCAGTCAGTGGTGAATGAGCGGATGAGGATTCTCAAGCTCGTGATCACTCGCCAAGAAGAGTGGAGGCTCCAACCTCGCTAGAAACCATTGCAGATCAACTAAGAGGCATCTAGGCCAACCTAGACATTATAAGAGAGCATTGTTATGAAGACTGGAACGACTTGGTGGCCTACTTTAATGACATCCAATTGCCTTGATGAGACTCTGGAGCCGCTCGAGAATATTCGTCGCAACCGAAGACGCCTCAATGGTTGCCAGCGTGATTTGGAGGTCCAAGTGGCTCACATCGATTCCCATATGCATGATTGGGGCAGCTTCCCTACAGGTCCACCTGGACTTCTGCCTCACCACCCTTCGTGACATGATTATCTCAGGTTCTTAGCATTTTTTGTCATATTTTTGTTATGTAAGGCTAGTAAGCCTATCAGAATTAATGATTATATGATTGCATCTTTTGTTATCTCTGGCACTCTTACTCTCCCCTTTGTTTGTTGTGAAGCGAAAAGAGCCATGCAACTTATTTTTGTACCATAGATTTCACTGATAATAACATA
The DNA here is from genome assembly GCA_000404065.3 of Pinus taeda. Lineage (NCBI taxonomy): Eukaryota > Viridiplantae > Streptophyta > Pinopsida > Pinales > Pinaceae > Pinus > Pinus taeda. The sequence goes on along the minus strand of APFE030480256.1, from coordinate 27,739 downwards.
ATGTAGTTTTTTTGACCAACAATCAATAT
>APFE030480247.1:0-23097 GCA_000404065.3 Pinus taeda | reverse complement strand
CATTTTGATTCTAGATTGATTTCTATGAAAACATGCCACATCGTTTAAACATTCCTTGTTGAATATACTCAAGGTGATCCACATACAGAGAATTCTTTCATGTGGTGCAATATACCACTATATAGCTAGGGAAATGTTGTTGAGGTGACAGTGATGGCCATTCTCCTGTTGCCACGAGGTTTGGACCTTCCTAGTGAGGATTCGCACTACGCCCGAAAAATTTCGCAATAACAAGCCCTTTCAAAGAAAATTTTTGCATCAATTGATAACAAGAAAGGGTTGGAGACAATATGCAATTTGCAATTTTGTTGGTCCCAATCATTCTTAAACAAGCAACCCTCCAAATCTGGATTTTAGACCCCATAGTCGTAATTCTAGTTTAAACATTATTGTTTCCTTTCAAACACTCTCAAAAACAAAAAAATCCCATCCTTTTATTTTCTATTTGCATAAATTTGCAATATAGATCATGAAATATCACAAATCATATTAATCATAAGTCTACAACACTTTGAAATTATTATCATTCATTAGACTTAATTTCTTTTATGTATTTCCCCCCATGTCAGAGAACAATTGACCTACAACGTGTGAAGATACTAAGGTTACACTAGGTATCACTCTTCCATTATTGCTAAGGTCTATCTTGTACCTTCCATTAGCCCTAGGGTCTCACATGTATATACAAGGCATTGTCATTTAAAGGGAGGGTTTCAGCGGTAATACAAATTCATAACTAGAATGTGAAATATGAAAAATATAAATGAAAATAGAAAAGAAAGCGATAAGAATTAGAATATCCATTCTTGTACTTGATGGTAGTTGATGATGTAGGAGCTTGTTGAGATACAGAAAATATGAGAGTGTGGTAATCTCAATTCCAAAAATGCATGTTACCCACCAAAAGTGGGTGACCCCATAGGAGAAAAATTTCTCATACATCTCGCTTGAGAAAATAGTCGATAGCCCCTGACAGCCACTAGTGTAGCTGATACATTATGCCATTTGATCTTCGCTCCCTGCATCAATCATATGTCCCCTCACCCATCTTTAGAGAACACATTTTTGACAGGTGGGATATCCAACCCAAAATCTATGTTCTTCATTGTGCAATCAGGTGCTTATGCTTGTTTTTCCTTGGGCATCCTGGGAATGGATTATTGAGTGACTTCGAAAAAAGGAAGGGCTTTGACCATAGTTTTGTTCTCTCACCTCAAATGGGGCAAGTTAATCCTCAATCCTAATCCTATGTGATCTCCCTTATTGGCCTGTGGCTTTAGGAAGGGCACTATTTGGGAAACCTTGATTTTGGTAGTGCGGTTGTGTTTTCGCCATCCACATTTTTCCCTCCGCCCCGCACATTACACCCCTATTTCAACATATTCCTTCTCTGAGTCAACAAGGCACTCGCACACCCACTCCACTTGTCCACATGTCAAGGTCGCGCCTGGAAATGTTTCTCGGGAGGTTGATGCAGCTAAAAGAATGTTAAAAGAATGTCTTGGCCACAAGCAAGAAACAAAAGAAAAAGAATATTATAAAATGCAAAATATGGTTGGGACATTTAATATAACAGATGGGAAAAAGTCAAGCATGAGATCTACCCCTTATTATGGCCATTACCCTGGTTCCTAGGGCCCTATGAGTGCCCCCAAATCATTGAGGAACCCATGCACGTCCCAACCCCTGGTGGGCGATGAACTGCCCTACCTTAAGGGGTTGATAAATACTTATATCATACACAACATGCTCTCTTTTCCTGGAGCCCAGACCAATAATACAAAGAAAAACCAAGAAAAGGAAAAAGGATAGTAAAGAAGGGTGGTAAAACAAAGTACGAGTTAACTCATGTATCAACGATTACTCCCTCCTACATCTATACACCTAAATAATCATCATTTCCATCATTGAACCCATGGCATTTGGCCTTCAGACCCCCGTGCCCCCATCCATTCATCATCATTCACATAACTCCTATCAATTAAATGATGTACCAGGGACCTGTCTTTCCCCTTAGGGACTTGGAACACCTAATAGGGTTGTTTATTAACCACTCCTACCTAGGGAGGTAACACTAAATTTGGAAAGGAAGCCCACTATGAAGTCTCAATGTGCCCTTGAGAAATAATCTTGGTTCACTTCGATGTACTAATGAGTTATTGTACCTAATTCTGGGGATGCACATTGGAAATTATATTTGATTAGTAGGTGGTTTCATCATGGGTTGGGAAACTTAAGTGGGGCCCAGGTCCACTAGAGGATCATATTGACACCCCCGGGTGAAGCATTGAGAGCCATTAGACTCTCATCATGTGTAGAGCATCATTCCAAGGGCTGGGAACACTCAACACCTTTAGCAATTCGCCGATTTCCCTACATTATTCATGAGAAGATGTGTTTGGACCAATATGCCCTGACCAACTTAACATTATATGGTAGTTGAGCCAAGGCCCAGAGGAGGTTTGTCTCATCCCTTGAGACATGGGAGGGCAAGCACCATCATCAAAGCCCTTGGTATTGGGGCATCACAGGATATTTTATCATCACGAGACCCATGGGACTAGCTTTTGTGCTCCAAACTCATTTTGGGGCCCCACATGATGACTTGCATGGAGAGTAAGGAGCCATTCCTATGTTGCAGGAAATGTGGGGCAGGGGTACGTTTCCGTACGGAAACTAGTACGAAACAATGAAACGTGTTTGGTACGGCTGTGAAACGTGTTTCCGGTCGTACTACCACGTTTCACGAAACTAAAACGTGGTCAGTAAGGCCGGAAACGCGTTTCACGGCCGTACGACCCACGTTTCAGCATTTATTTGTGTTTTTTTTTAATTTGTTTTTAAATTTATTTTTAGGGTATGCTAGTGACTTTTAGTTGCTTCTAGATGCGTTTCTAAAGTTATAAAAGTGATTTTTTTCCCTAGTGTTGATATGCAGTTCATGATAATGTTAAATTCTTAAAGTAAAAGTGATATTCTCCTTTATTTTTCATTTTCATCCTTTTACTTAAATTTTTAACATTACCATGAAATGACTCAGGATGTTTGAGAGTGGTTTTTGCCCTCATTGGATTTCATATGGAGAAAGTAGAATTTTGATCTCACTCAAAATCCAGCAGACTTATCTGTTTTTCAAGATTTCAGGATTGGGGGGATTGCAATGTTTCCATTGGATTTTATCATGTACTATGGTATGGAACTTGTCTTTAATCAAGAGAACCAAGCCCTCTATGCAAGGGAAACTCCCAATAATCAAGAGCATGTAGGGTACTAAGGTATGAAACTTGTATTTAATCAAGAGCACTAAGGTCATTCGACTATGTAGGAGGAGACTCCCAATACAACAGTGGTCCTTCTAAAGAATGGGATGTGGATGCAGAAACTCCTGATTTGGATCTCTCTCTTGCAACCTTATAGTTTTTATTGTACTTGCAGCCTCATATATTAATATAAATAAAGGTTGATTTTGAGATTTGGATATATAATAAAGGTTGCTTTTGGATATTCTGATATTTTTATTTTCATTATGTGATCATTCATGAGTAAATGTGATGTAAATTTAGTCTTAATGTTTAAATGTAATAAATTATAATGTATCATTTATGCTTTATGATTGCACATATATATATATATATTCGCATTTCCTCGTTTCCAAAATTTGGGGAGGTCGTGTTTCGTATCGCTTCCCATTTTGGAAACTCGTACCCGTTTCCCCGTTTCGTGCAACCTAGAGCCATTCCCTTGTTCATAATTTATGGAGCCCTATCACACACTTTCGCACCAAGAAGACTCAACGTGGCCCTCAAACAGCCCTACATGAACACGATGTCGTCAACTCGGCTAGCAGTTGGATGGTTATTTCATAATTTGTAAAAGCTACTTGGTCAACTTGTGACCAAGGCATGTATTTTACACATTTTTATAATGTTCGGGGCCTTGGGCTAATAATTCGACCTTCTAGGTCTCATATAAATAAAACTCAACTTCATTTTTTTTGGATCATCATCACACTTGGGAACTTCGGCCTTCTTCGAAAATCCAAACTTTTTCTTTGGATTAGCTATTGGATGTCTTGGATGCATTTTGATATTTAGAGATGAAATTCGACTTTTTTTTAGCTATCTCTTGAATTGTGGATGGGTATATCATATTGTCATCTTGTAAGTGCCTCTTGTTGAAATTTCAATCTTGAAAAATGTTTAATGTATGGAATTGTTGCCCCTAGATTAGTGTTATATTGTGCCCTAATTGTTGAAGATTTATTTATTTATTTTGAAATCCATTTGGTTGGCAATTGCACATGCTACTCATAGCATAACATGTGATGAATGTTCCTAGTGGATGAAATTTTGTTTTTCCTCCATAAAACTCCATAAATTTGGAGTGAGTAACTGTTGAGGTTTGGTATCTAGGGCATCAATTCTTGACGTCCTTAAAAACAATTATGGCAAATATGAAGCATCTAGGACTACATAAGCCCAAAGGAGAAGGCACTGGCCCAAATCATTTCGTGATCAAATCCTTCTTTCTCCATATTTTCTTCTCCCGATGCTTTGGTCCCCTCTTCTTGGACGGCTAGCTTAGGGCATCGAGCGAAATTCTCTAGAGTGGAAGGGTCGATTCCAAGATCATAGACTTCAAGCTTAGGGTCTTAGCACAAGTCCTCCATGTTTGACAAGCATCCCCTTTGTTTTGATCCATAAAAACTCTAGCCCCGGGAGTGCCCTAGAAGAGAAACCCTAGTTTGCATTTCCTTGATTTGGGGACTTCTTCGAGGGTTGTATGAGCCTTTTGTTCATTGAAACAAATCATAAGAAGCCCTTTCTTCTCCTTGCCTTGAGCTTGGGAGTACCTTTAACCACGATAATTCGGAAAACCCTACATCTCGTACAAGTTTCTTCTAGGTCTCTAATACGGAACGAAAACCCTTTTAAATATCCATACCATCACATAAAGCTTCCCTTAAGAAGTCTTACCTCATCACATAGTACCTCAAACCCTAGAACATCAATTAAAGGTGATTGTTGATCTACTAGGAATCCTCCCATTGGTGAAGGTCCATAAAGAGCAGGGGATACTTGTTGTGGTGACTATGGGACATTGTTCCATTGTTATCTCTTAGTCTAGCTCTTTGACGCTTAGGCTTTCCGTACTTAGGGCCTGCTAGATTGTGTGGTAACACAACCTACAACATTAAAGTAAATGGCTTTCCACATACGAGACGATAACAATAGAAAATATTAATGAAGGCTGAGAAGCGAGTGAAGGAGAGAAGAGGAGAAGGATGGAGAGGCGACAAAAGTAGGGATGAATGAGTGGAGGAAAGAGAGATCAAAGTTACTGAAGCCAAGACCAAAAAATTGAACCAAATACACAAGAGGCGAAGACAATAAAGATGAACAACTGAAGCCAAGAAGTAAGAGGTCAAAACACTAGTTGACATAACAAATGAAAAAGGTGAGAATTCACAACTCCGGACCACAAATAGTAAAGGAAAGAAGAAAAAGTTGGCAATGTTAGTGTTAAGCTGGGGAATGAAATAAACGAGTGGAAGCAACCATTGGAGCAATGGTTGGAGATGCGATCCCATAATTGCAGTCTACAGGATGCGACCACCAAGACCAATGTCCCTAATAGGAAATGGAGAGGCATGGTGATTGGTCCCATCTAAAGAGAAGCCATCTCAGGTCGGGCCCTACCTGAGAAGACGACCTAGAGAGGCCCATTAGAGGTGATGTAACCTAGGATAGGGGAAATAAATGAAACAAAAAGAGAGGATATAGGAGGACTTCCCCAAGTTGATTAAAAAGTAAAGAAGTATAAAGGAGAAATGGTTCATCAGTACAAGTATGAATAGGGGTGTTATTGCATGAAAGAGTCAACCTATCCCAGGTACCAATGTAGGAGAATAGAGGCATGTTTGGTCATTTTCAGGGACACCACAGGTTTGTATGAAGTAACTAAAGTGATACAAAGAGGCCGAGATGTTTAGGTCTGTGGTAGAGTTGTAAAAGAGGTTGACGTGTGTTGATATAAGTTGTTGTTAGGTGATGGAAGGGTTGTTCAACGTTTTGAACAACAGATTTTGTGCCCTAGTTAGTCCTCTCTCTATGGTATGTTGCCCTTAAGATTCTGCTCAGAAGTATGATAAGTTTCACTCTGATTTTTTGTCCATGGGAGAGAGGAAAGAGACCCTAAGAAAGAGACATATGCACTATTATTTGGGCCGCAAATTTCAGGTATATTGCCCAAGGATACTATGAATATGTCTCTCCTGATGTGGACCACATCCAACCTCAGGTAGTTGTACAAAAGTGCGAGTTTATGCGCATAGTATAGGGCTAATACAATGAAAGTAAATACGGTAAACGTGGAGCAAATTCATTAAAGTTGATTAAAAAGTAAAGAAGTATAAAGGAGAAAGGGTTCATGAGTACAAGTATGAATGGGGGTGTTATTGCATGAAAGAGCCGACCTATCCCAGGTACCAGTGTAGGAGAATAGAGGTATGTTTCGTCATTTTCAAGGATGCCACAGGTTTGTATGAAGTAACTAAAGTGATACAGAGAGGCCGAGATGTTTAGGTCTGTGGTAGAGCTGTAAAAGAGGTTGGCGTGTGTTGACATAAGTTGTTGTTAGGTGATGGAAGGGTTGTTCAAGGTTTTGAGCAATAGCCTTTGTGCCCTAGTTAGTCCTCTCCCTATAGTACGTCGCACTTAGGAGTTTGCTCAGAAGTATGATAAGTTTCACTATGATTTTTTGTCCATTGGAGAGAGAAAAGAGACCCTAAGAAGGAGACATATGGACTATGATTTGGGCCGCAAATTCTAGGTGTATTGCGCAAAGATAGTATGCATATGTCTCTCCTGAAGTGGACCACATCCAACCTCAAGTAGTTGTACAAAAGTGTGAGTTTATGCGCATAGTATAGGGCTAATACAATCAAGGAAAATAGGGTTAACGTAGAGCAGCTTCATTGGAAGGAAGAGTTTCTCTGGAATGGTTGGATAAGATTGTCCTAAAGGCCTTAGGAACACAAATTTGAGATGCCCTAGTGCTATCAACAAGAAGAAGTGTGACAGTTAAGAGGGTTATTTTATGGAGCCCTAGTACAGTGATAAAGGTGCAAGCTTGGTACTATTAACAGGGCAGTTTAATGGAGCCCTAGAAGGCCTCATGTACAATGTTCATTGGAGGAGCTAATGAACTGTTAGGAGGAAGATTTGTGAGCCCTGATTCAGTGGGTTGCAAGAGGGAAAACTCATTCATAATAGGGCATATTGTAAAGAACCTAATAACTTGATCCTTTAAAGTGGTAGAGGATATTGTTAGTGGGAAAATCACGGAGCCAATGTATAGTCATCTTGGAGAAGCTAAGAGTGGTTGATAGTAGCAGATTGACGGTTGGAAATGCAAGCATTTTGATGTTACAGAAGTTGCAGTGATCAGCAAAAGAGGAGGCAAAGTACCTGCTAGATGTGTTCAAGGTACATGGATTTAAAGGAATGTTATGATCAAGCAGGTCAAGCATAATTTTTTCAGGGAAAGATTGGTGGTCATGGTTGTTGTCACCAATTCCTAGTTGTGTCTTGTACTATGGTTCTATGTAAGGGCCATGATACATCGTATGGGAGCCCTAAGATTGTTGTAGTAAAGTTTGTATATAACAAGTTGTGGTCTGAAAAATTGTCTTGTGTACAACTAGATTCATTGTTATTTGTTATTCCATTGTGCAAAGTGCTTTTGTTGTGGCATTTGAGTGTGTTTGTGATCGTGATATTGGACTCAAACATGATTCTTAAGTGTCATAAAAAATTCAACAAGTTTTCCACATTATACTAGCCGTTGGAAATGTCCAAGCCCTCGTTCAAGTAATGTTGTGCAAGAAAAGTGGAAAGTTTGAATTCCTAAGCACTCAAGATACTTTTTCAAACAAGTCAAGAGATTATTTGATGGAACATTGCATGCTTAGGTCAATTCAGGCCTCCTTTTCTCAAATTTGTCTTCTAATTGGTTGGACATCTCACCTCATTTGAAGGATTTATGTAATGCGATGACAAAATTTGTAATTTTACTTAGTCTCCAACCATATTGTATATGAAAAGGCACTTACCTTTTGAAGCAAAAGGAGGAAATGTGTTGAGAGCCTCATCTATAAATAGAGAGCTCTCTGTCCTTTGCAAATCATTGTGAATTGTTGAGATCATTTTGCCATAATGTGAAATATTTTCATGAAATCTTTGGTGTTCATCTTGAAGTTTATCTTTCTTCGTTGATTTCAAATATTCCTAAGGAAATTTGCAAATAACTAAAGAATACTACACAGACTAACTAGATTGATCAATTTGCAGAGCAACTTTGTAACTTGTAAAGGGATGTCTATGGTTTTATTCGCACATATCTCTTGTTGGTGTAAGGTAGAGTTTGTCTCTCTTTGTTGGGCCATGCCCTAGCGCTCCCCACCAAGGGTTTCAATTTATTTTGTATCATAGTGTAGCTAATGGTTGATGAATTTACCCTAAGTAGGATCCTTTCTAGTAGGGCTTGATTTCCAAAAAATTTCTTGATTAGCCTTAAGGTCATTTAACTTCTAGTGTTACTCCTCTAGCCATAAACCACAAGCATGGACTAACCAACTTAAGACGAGCATCAAATTTGACCCCATAGCCCTAGTGGAAATAAGGCACACTTCTCATCTCTTTTTACTAAATTCTGCGATTGCCCTTAATTTTATTATTTAAAAAGCCTTAAGAACAGAAAATAAAAATCCATAAAAAATAAATTAGAGAAAAATATAAGAATCAAAGATAAAAATTGATCCCAAGAATTTTTTTACTTTTATCTCTAAATAAGATATGACTAATTACATTTTGATTCTAGACTCATTTTTTAGAATGGTGTGCCACATTGAATATCTAAGAAAGATAGTGCCCCCTCTCCTTTCTTGCATTTAATGTTGATTTGAAAAATGTGGAAGGGTTTTGAAGGAGATTTTAAAAATCCAATTTTATCTTCAGTAATTATAGCTCAAGTATTGGTAAAATCCCTTGCCTTGAGATACACAAAAAGTTGATTCTAACCCTTCTAATCACCAACAACATTTCTAAAGTTTTCTAATTGAATATCACTCACCTTTGGAAGTGTTTTCAGTTGTCCTAACAATTGCAACATGTTTCATACTAATTGGGACACTTTCATTTTTCAACCCCCGGGAATTGGTGCCCCAAAATTGAGTAACAATTTCCAAATTTGAATAACTTTTTGAATAATCAATACTTTGAAGTGCTAGTATGTTTATTTTCATTATATTTTATTATAATATCAACTCAAATTCATATTCATAAGTTTCTATAGCATTTTTGGGCTTATGAGAGGCCCTAGAGGCCAAAAGTGAGAGGAGAGTGTGCTTAGGTGACATTAGGGGCATCTGATGTGTGCTTACCATTTGGAATCTTGGCCAAGCCTTCTAATATGAGTGGTAATAGGTCTCTAGGGTAGGGGTTTAGTAAATTTAAAATCCCCTGCCACCAAAAAGAATTAGAGAGACTTCCCCTATGATATAGAAGAGTTAATGACATCTCATTAGTAAAATTAGCAAAATGTGGCATGATTGTTAAAGTGAGGCAATATGCTACCACAAGGAAGGAGAGAGGTGTTACAACTCGATTTTAGAGAAAATTAAGAAAAACTAAGAGGAAGTGAATGAGAAAGGGGAATGTTAATAGGTCCATTACGATTTTACCCTTCATTAAAAGCCTAGTGCCATAGATTAATTACAATTCACAACATGTAGATAACAACCAATTAAAAAATGAAATCAAAGCAACATGGGTTTATCTCATAAATTTCTTTTGATGAGATAACTAACCTAAGTGCTAGATATGAAAGAGAGGAAAATCAAAACAATCTAGCCTTGTTGCCCCAACAGAGATGATCATTGGGCCTTGAGCAACTTCCACGTGATATTGCACCTATTGATAATCCTCCATATGCTGAAATGTTGAGCTTGAAATTTTCGGCATTGGAATTTTTGATGATGTGCCTGTTACCCACCAAAATGTGTAACCCCATAGAAGAAAACTTTTCTCTTGCATTTGATAGCCATTTGGACAACCAGCTAGCCATCAACCTTTTATATACATTTCTTGATGATTATATGCCTTCTCCATCTGCATCAACCACATACCTCTCCCCATCCAACATTTCCTCTTGGATGAAAGTGAGCTTCTATTCAAAATGTACTTTGATGATTTTGCAATCGAGTTCTTGTACCTATTTATTTTGTGCATTTAGTATCAATAAAGGGGTGATTTAGAAGATTGATCGATCTTGACAGTAAATTTGTTCTCTCACCTTACAAGGGGAGTTAATCTTTAGCCCCAATCTATTGGGACCTCCCTTAAGGCCTTAGGGTTGTAGGAGGGGCACTTGGGAAATACGGATTGAAATAGCATGTTCATCTTCCCCTACATCATACTTCCCACTTTCCATACCACACTACAAGCCCCTTATACCACCTCCATTATTCAGGTCTAACTTGTCATTGATTCATTGGTATTTGGCACTCTCTTGTCCACACTCCTTGAGTAGGAGAAACGTTTTCCTCGAGGTTAATGCAAATAAAAGAATGGAAAAGAATATTATGGTCACAATGAAAGAAAAAAAGAAAATAAAAATGTAAAAGAAGGTCAGGATAGAAGTTAGCACATGGGAAAAATCTTAACATGAGCTCTATCCTGCTCATTGGTCATCACCCGGTTCCTGAGCACTTGATACCCCATTTCATTAAAAGGAAACCTTTTATGTCCCAACCCTAATGAGCAATACATTATCTCATCTCAACGGGTAAAATATATATTAAATCATAAGAGCAAGCTCTAACCCTTAAGTTATGCCCCCAAAATAAAAAGCATTATGATGAAAAAGTAAAAAGCACACTAGACGTGTGCCCTAGAATGGAAACCCTAGTTTGAAATTCCTTGACTTGGGGACTTCTTCGAGGGTTGTATGAGCTTAGTATTGATTGGAATAAATCACAAGAAGCCCTTTCTTCTTTCTTCTCCTTTCCTTGATCTCGGGAATAACTTTAACCACAATAATTCACAAAACCATAGATCTTGTGCAACTTTCTTCTAATTCTCTAATAAGGAGCGAAAACCGTTTTGAAATTCCATATTATCACATAGAGCTTCCCTTAAAAAGTCCTACCTCATCACCTAGTACCTCAAACCATAGAACATCCATAAAAGATGATTTCTTATCTACTGGGACTCCTCCCACTAGTGAAATTCCATAAGGAGGAGGGGACACTAGTTGTGGTGACAATGGGACATTATCCCACTGTTATCACTTAGTTTATCTATTTGACGCATAGGATTTCCATCCTTAAGGCCTGCTAGATTGTGGTAACACAGCCTACAACATAAAAGTAAATGTCTTTCCACATACAAGGAGGCGATAACAATAGAAAATCTCAATCTGGGTGAGAAGCGAGTGACGATGAGAAAAGGAGAAGGAAGGAGAGGTGGAAAAGATAGGGATGAACTAAATCCAAGATCAAAAAACCAAACCAAATAAGCAAGAGGGGGCAAAAATAGAGATGAACAACTAAAGCCAAGAAATAAGAGGTGGACACACTAGTTGAGATAGCAAATGAAAGAGGTGAGAATTACAACTCTGTAGCACAAATAGTGAAGGAAAGAAGAAAAAGTTGACAATCCTAGTTTTGAACTACGGAATGCAATAGATGAGTGGTATCAAGTATTGGAGCAATGGTTGGAGATGTCATCCCAAGCTGCAGTCTATAGGATGCAACAACCAAGACCAAAGTCCCTAATAGGCAAAGGATAGGAATGGCAATTGGTCCCATCTAAGGATAAGCCATAAGCCACTAGAGAAAGGTTAGTACTAGAGAAAGGTTAGTACTAGAAGGAAAGGATTTCATTCAACATTTGATGGGTAAGGAAAAGAGAAAAATAGTATGGGAAAGAAAGCATCACACAACATTCTTATCTCCTACGGTGATATGCGAGCTTCAGGAGGTGGCTCTACTATGACTCATGATTTAAGGGTGCACTTGTTGAGTAGCCCTATAAAGATGATTGCTTATTGTACCTTTCCCCTCAGTTTCCCATTATCTTAATGCACTCTTTGTTCCCCAAATCAACCATATCCATATGTATGCACACCTATTTGGCCATGACCATCATTCTTCATTGAAGTCTCACAGTATCTAATACATTAATGCTCCCTAATGCAATGACCCACATCCTCCAAGGCAGTGAAAAGATCTCTTGTGACCTCCAAGTCAAGCGTAATCAACTCCAAGTCAAGAAACTACTAGCGTCCCCTTTAATGTCCCATTCGCATCGATGAGGTACCTTCAAAACGATTCAACTTCTACTTTTGGTGCAACCATGACGTTAAAAGAGGTATCATGGCAAATGTGTTGAGTAAGCAATATGTCAAAGCAAGTCAAGGACACATCATGGACCAAGGACAACTCATGTTCAGGAAAAGTTCAAGCCTTAAACTACACAAAAAGTGGAAAAGTGGACCAAGATAAGGAGTGTCGTCCACCCTTTCTACCCATTGGATCATGTAAAGGTCAATTTGGAGGAATGTTGAGGAATAACATAAGGCCACATAGGTCTCCAAGCAATCCAAGGTACATTTCAAGTCAAAAACAAGCAAGGAGCATAAAAGCATGGCTTGAATCATCTTTGCACCAAGGAAAGCGAGGTCGTCCACATTAAACTAGCCGTTTGGAAAGGCCAACATCTTCATTCAAGCAACATTGTGCAAACAAAATGGAATTTTTGACTTCCTAAGCACTCAGGTTAATTTTTCAAGGAATGTCAAGCTATTTCTTGATGGAACGTCGTACCCTTAGACCAATTAGGACCTCCTTTTGTCAAATCAAACCTCTAGTTGGTGGGATGTCTCACCTATTTTAAGATCTAAGTAATGTACTGAAATAACTCGTAGTTTGACTTAATCGTGAAGCATATTGTGGACGAAAATTTGCTTGTTTTTTCAAGAAAAAGGAGGAAAGATGTTGAGATCCTAATCTAAAAAAAGAGAAATCTCCCTCCTTTCTAGATCGTTGTGAATTGTTTAGATCGTTTTTCCATAGTGCGAAATATTTTCATGAAATCTTTGGTGTTCATCATGAATTATCTTTCTTGGTTGATTTCACATATTTCTTAAGGCGATTTGTGGATAACTAAATGTTAATTTTAGGCATGTTCTATGCTAAGAGCAATTTACTTCAATTTTTCCATTTTAGCTCAATATCAATTCCAGATTAGCAATCACATTTAGCATGATAGTAAAATGCAGATAGAACATAAACATAAGTCACAGAAAACAAACTAAGACAAGAGGACACAAGATGTGGCACCAGCTAGGGACAAACCCCAATGTGGGGAAACCTTTGATCAAATCTTCTTATGATCTTCAATAGTTTAGCAGAGAGAGAGATAGTATATATACATTTGAAGTCAACACTTTGACTTGCCAAAATCAGACAGCAGAGATCTTCACTATGAATATCACACAATGGAGTTATTCTCTTGGCATCAAGGACAGCAACTTGGAATGCTGATAGAGCATCCCTCAATCTTCAACTGATTTGCAGCATATCAAGCTTATAGAATAAGGTTCTCCAAGCTGAGACCCTTACATCATCATGTTGCTCCTTGTTAGTTGAATCACCCTCAACACAATCCTTCTAATATCCTGATGTAGCTGGCTATGGCCTGCGACCTAGCTCATCAAGACTGAGCCGGAATAAGGTCCAAAGTACTGTCTCCTAACAGTCCCAAAATCTGCCCAGATTTAACTTGCAATTGTTCTCCAAGAGAAGGTTGCCACCTTTATTATTCAGAGCAGCCTATTTTCCTTTAACAATAGGTTTTCCTTCCATAAGACCATCCTCCACTTGTCATCATAGGTTATGGCATCATGGTAAGTTGCAATCTGTACCAGCCCTTAAGCATGCATCCAAACAAGTTGCTAACACTACAGCTAGGTCCTTCTTCTTTTTTGTTGTTCTATGTAGGAGTATAGGGCTAACACCAGCCTCTATACTCACCAAACAACCCATAGATTAGGGCTCTGTCTCCTTGTACTCCTTACTGTGCAATCTGTTGTCCCAAAGCAGTGTTGAACACATGACTAGGCTTCCTCTATACAGCGTATAGGAGACTTCTTCAACTGCGGATGTGGGGCAGCATCTAGACTGCGACTAGGGCACAAATTGAACTGCGGATTTAGAGCCTCATACATTAGCAAATCTTGGCTCTCCTTAAGTGCATATTAGATCATACATTGACTGCGTATAGGAGCCCTTTCTTGACAAGGTTTAGGACCTGTCTTCCATAACTAATTAGGCCTCCCTTATACAGTCATTCAAATGTGTCTATAGGGCTGCATTAGTCCTTCTATTCTCTGCGGCTAGGGCATAACATGACCCTCCTTTCTCTGCGTATACATGCCTCTTTTTGCAGCATATAAAACACTCTTTGACTGCGTTCTAGCACACCCTTAAGTGCTACGGTTAGGAGCCTCTAGCTGCTATGAGTCTCCTTAGATAGCGTGTAAGGGTCACCCTTGAGCACTATGGCTAGGGTAGCATAGAGGCCTTTTGAGACTGCGGATTGGGGGACTACGTCTAGGGCTAGGACAACAGCCAGATCTCTGTGGCTAAGACTCTCCCTTTCTACTGCTAGGGTAAGGTTAGATCCCTTTCTTTAGGACTATGTATGGAAGCCTTCTTCACTACATTAAAGCTTCTCCTCCATGACAGCGTTAAAGCTTCTTGCATGACTGTGTTAAGGCTTCTTCCATCATTGCGTTATGGCTTCTTCCATGGTTGTGATTTGCTCTTCATTAGGGCAGCGTAGAGCCTTCACTTCTAGGCCACTCTCTCCACTAAAACCCAGACGAGTGGAGAGAGAGATCACAAGAGATGAGTGACCAAATGACTTGAAGACCACCTCTATTTATAATAAATCATTGAGGACAAGTGGTGGTAATTTGGTTGCTGGCGGACCTTGACAATTTGTCACATAACATAAATAAATTCATATCTCCATGAATACATGTCGGAAACGGATGATCTTTAGATCAATCCTACACCTCTCGACGAGAGGAATAAAAGAAAAATATCAGCTGCCATAAATAAGAAGACCCACATGCAGTTTGTACCTAGTTTCCAATTTTAACACTAAAAGATACCTTGTACCTAGTTTGTACCTTGACAATTTGTCACATAACATAACTAAATTCATATCTCCATGAATACATGTCGGAAACGGATGATCTTTAGATCAATCCTACACCTCTCGACAAGAGGAATCCAAGAAAAATATCAGCTGCCATAAATAAGAAGATCCACATGCAGTTTGTACCTAGTTTCCAATTTTAACACTAAAGGATACTACAAAAACTAACTAGATCAATCCATTTGAAAGGATCTTTATCACTGCTTAGGGATGTCTAGGGTTTTACTCGCACATCTCTCTTGTTGGTGTAAGGTAGAGTTTATTTCTTCTTGTTGGGCCATCCCTAGTGCTCCTCACCAAGAGCTTCAGTTTATTTTACATCATAATAGGGTTATTTGTTGAAGAATTTTTCCTAAGTATAATCCTTTCTAGTAGGGCTTGGTTTCAAAACTTGTTCTTGATTAAGCGTGAGCTCATTTAACTTTTGGGATTCCACCTTCGACCATATCCACAGTGGCTAAGACTCTCCCTTTCTACTGCTAGGGTAAGGTTAGATCCCTTTCTTTAGGACTATGTATGGAAGCCTTCTTCACTACATTAAAGCTTCTCCTCCATGACAGCGTTAAAGCTTCTTGCATGACTGTGTTAAGGCTTCTTCCATCATTGCGTTATGGCTTCTTCCATGGTTGTGATTTGCTCTTCATTAGGGCAGCGTAGAGCCTTCACTTCTAGGCCACTCTCTCCACTAAAACCCAGACAAGTGGAGAGAGAGATCACAAGAGATGAGTGACCAAATGACTTGAAGACCACCTCTATTTATAATAAATCATTGAGGACAAGTGGTGGTAATTTGGTTGCTGGCGGACCTTGACAATTTGTCACATAACATAAATAAATTCATATCTCCATGAATACATGTCGGAAACGGATGATCTTTAGATCAATCCTACACCTCTCGACGAGAGGAATAAAAGAAAAATATCAGCTGCCATAAATAAGAAGACCCACATGCAGTTTGTACCTAGTTTCCAATTTTAACACTAAAAGATACCTTGTACCTAGTTTGTACCTTGACAATTTGTCACATAACATAACTAAATTCATATCTCCATGAATACATGTCGGAAACGGATGATCTTTAGATCAATCCTACACCTCTCGACAAGAGGAATCCAAGAAAAATATCAGCTGCCATAAATAAGAAGATCCACATGCAGTTTGTACCTAGTTTCCAATTTTAACGCTAAAGGATACCACAAAAACTAACTAGATCAATCCATTTGAAAGGCATCTTTATCACTTGCTTAGGGATGTCTAGGGTTTTACTCGCACATCTCTCTTGTTGGTGTAAGGTAGAGTTTATTTCTTCTTGTTGGGCCATGCCCTAGTGCTCCTCACCAAGAGCTTCAGTTTATTTTACATCATAATAGGGTTATTTGTTGAAGAATTTTTCCTAAGTATAATCCTTTCTAGTAGGGCTTGGTTTCAAAACTTGTTCTTGATTAAGCGTGAGCTCATTTAACTTTTGGGATTCCACCTTCGACCATAATCCACAAGCATTGATCAACCAACTCAACAGGGGCATCGATTTGACCCCACACCCCTAGTGGAAATAAGGCACACTCCTTATTCCACCAAACAACCATCTCGTTTTATAGAATTGTGCAATTGTCCTTAATTTTTATTATTCAAAAAGCCTTTAGAATAGAAAAATATATACATAAAATAATATATAGAAAAATGTAACCATAAAAATAAAAAGTAAACGAGTGCATTTCTTCACTTTTATGTTTATATGAAATTTGACCGATTACATTTTGATTCTAGACTTGTTTCTCTGAAAACATGCCACATTGTTTAAACATTCCTTGTTGAATATACTGTAGATGATCCACATACAGAGAATTCTTTCATGTGGTGCAATATACCACTATATAGTTGGGGAAAGGTTGTTGAGGTGACAGTGGTGGCCATTCTCATGTTGCCACGAGGTTTGGATCTAATTTTCAGTAACAAGCCCTTTCAAAGAAAAATTTTGCATCAATTGATAACAAGAAAGGGTTGGAGACAATATGCAATTTGTAATTTTGTTGGTCCCAATCAGTCTTAAACAAGCAAACCTCCAAATCTGGATTATAGACCCCACGGTCGTAATTCTAGTTCAACCACTCTCAAAAACAAAAAATCCCATCCATTTATTTTCTATTTGCAGAAATTTTGCAATATATATCATGAAATATCACAAACCATATTAATCATAAGTCTACAACACTTTGAAATTATTATCATTCATTAGACTTAGTTTCATTTATGTATTTCCCCCTCTGTTAGAGAACAATTGACCTACAACGTGTGAAGAAGATACTAAGGTTACACTAGGTATCACTCCTCCATTATCCCTAAGGTCTATCTTGTACCTTCCATTAGCCCTAGGGTCTCACATGTATATATAAGGCATTGTCATTTAAAGGGAGGTTTTGGGTGGTAATACAAATTCATAACTAGAATGTGAAATATCACAAATATAAATGAAAATAGAAAGGAAAGCGAGAAGAATTAGAATATCCATACTTGTACTTGATGATAGTTGATGATGTAGGAGCTTGTTGAGAAACGAAAAAATATGCGAGTGTGGTAATCTCAATGCCAAAAATGCATGTTACCCACCAAAAGTGGGTGACCCCATAGGAGAAAAAATTCTCCTAAATCTCCCTTGATAAAATAGTTGATAGACCCTGACAGCCACCAATGTATTTGATACATTGTGCCATTTGATCTTCGCTCCCTACATCAGTCATATGTCCCCTAACCCATCTTTAGAGAACATATGTTTGAAGCTGGAATATCCAACCCAAAAGCTATGTTCTTCATTGTGCAATCAGGTGCTTATGCTTGTTTTTCCTTGGGCATCCTGGGAATGGATTATTGAGTGACTTGGGAAAAAGGAAGGGCTTTGACCATAGTTTTGTTCCCTCACCTCAAATGGGGCAGGTTAATCCTCAATCCTAATCCTGTGGGATCTCCTTTATTGGCCTATGGCTTTAGGAAGGGCACTATTTAGAAAACCTTGATTTTGGTATTGCGGTCGCGTTTTCCCCATCCACATTTTTCCCTCCCCTCCACACATTACAACCCCTATTTCATCATATTCCTTCTCTAGGTCCACAAGGGACTCGCACACCCACTCCCCTTGTCCACATGTCTAGGTCGTGCCTGGAAATGTTGCCCGAGAGGTTGATGCAACTAAAAGAATGTTAAAAGCATGTCCTGGCCACAAGCAAGAAACAAAAGAAAAAGAATATTATAAAATGCAAAAGATGGTTGGGACATTTAATATAGCACATGGGAAAAAGTCCAACATAAGCTCTACCCCTTATTATGGCCATTACCCCGGTTCCTAGGGCCCTATGAGTGCCCCAAATCATTGAGGAACCCATGCTCGTCCCAACCCCTGGTGAGCGATGAACTGCCCTACCTTAAGGGGTTGATAAATACTTATATCATACACAACATGCTCTCATTTCCTGGAGCCCAGAGAAGTAATACAAAGAAAAATCAAGAAAAGGAAAAAGGGTAGTAAAGAAGGGTGGTAAAAAAAAGTAAACTCATGTATCAACGATTGCTCCCTCCTACATCTATACACCCAAATAATCATCATTGCCATCCTTGAACCCATGGCATTTGGCCTTGAGACCCTCATATCCCCATTCATTCATCATCATTCACATGACACCTATCAATTAAATGATGTACCAAGGACCTGTCTTTCCCCTTAGGGACTATGAACACCAAATAGGGTTGTTTATTACTCGCTCCAGCTAGGGAGGTAACACTAAATTTGGAAAGGAAGCCCACTATGAAGTCTTAATGTGCCCTTGAGAAATAATCTTGGTTCACTTAGATGTACTAATGAATTATTGTACCTAATTGTGAGGATGCACATTGGTGTTATATGTGATTGGTAGGTGGTTTTATCATGGGTTGGGAAACTTAAGCGGGGCCCAAGTCCACCAGAGGATCATATTGACACCCCCGGGTGAAGCATTGAGAGCCATTAGACTCTCATCATGTGTAGAGCATCATTCCATGCCATACCTTTAGCAGTTTGCTCATTGCCCTACATTATTCACGAGAAGATGTGCTTGGAACAATGTGCCCTGACCAACTTAACATTATATGGCAGTTGATCCAAGGCCTAGAAGAGGTTTGTCTTATCCCTCGAAACATGGGAGGGCAAGCACCATCGTCGATGTAATATTTCTAGTCAGCTATGGCTAATTGGAATATTCAATTTTGTTCAATTTTTGCCTTCTATAGTTATTTGTAAATAAAAAAGTGAGGAAGAGGGACATAACTCACTTTTAGAATAAAAAATCACTTCCTAGTAGCACAATATTGTGACTTAAAGGGGAGCCAAGGGGGCCAAAGGGGGACGCAAAAATGGAGCTCACACAGACACATGGAGGAACTACGCAGCAGGGAAGAAACACGTGGCAAGAGGGGAACCACGCACGAGGAGGTGAGCCTTGGAATTAAGAGAGGCAAAGGCTATAAAAGAAAGAGGAGCCCCCTCATTTTGGATCATTCGGGTTATGAGCATTTGTGATAGTCATTTCGACTTAGAGCACGCTAGATGTTTAGCTAGTCTGCAACATTGTTTAGTGCATTGAGTGTCTCCGTTCGGAAATCTTACCCTTAGCCCCAGGGGACTTCGAGTGCCTGCTCGGGCAAGGTATTTATATTGGCATTCCAGCAGTAGTTTCATCAGCATTTCAGCAACAGTTTCATCAGCATTTTGGAAGACTGCGCAGCACTGAGAGGAGGACGCAGTTCTTTCTGGCAGGAGTCTGGGTTGAGGGTTTGTAGGAGGATTTGTGCTGAGAGGTAGAGCAGAAGATCAGCTTTTGCATATTGGAGAGTTTTGGCAGGTGTTTCAGGCAGTTTTCTGGAGGGTTTCATTCAGTGGCAGTGCAGAGCATTGAGGGACTGCGCAGAACCCCAAGGGGGTGATTTTCGGGGGTCGGTAGTTTCAGAAAAGTTTTTTGGGCTTTTCTGGGTTTCTTGAGTACAGAGTTTCAGCCTTTTCTGAGGAGGGGAGCAGCCCCAAAATCTCATTTGATTTCTAGCAGCTACAGCGACATGATATTTCTCCAGCAGCTGGGACGCAGATCAGAGAGGGGCCATTCCTTGCTATTTTGAGTGTATTTCTTCACTTGCCTGGTGCAAGTCGAGGTGCCATCTTCCTGATCACCTCCTGTACTCATTCTATTACTCAGTATAATAAAATGGCTCAGCATTCTCTCCGCATTTCTTGAGTATTTGCTTATGGTTATATTATTATACGTTGCATCATTGTTATTTGTATCTCTTGAGCATTCTCAGCTATTATACCACTTGTGTATTCTCGTCTACTCCTAGACAGAGTCTGGAAAGGACTAGGTAGCCTCCAGATCTACGCCTCTTTTCAGAGGCGACATATTTGGTAAATGCCCTCCCAATCCATCTCTGGTTGGAGTTTGCTTGTGTTTGATGAATATTCTTGGTAAGGGATTATTACAGTGGTATCAGAGCATAGATCTGGCTCAGCCTGTGGAGCTAGCTATCTATGACACCGGGGACAAACCCTACATCTGTTACAGAGGTCGGAGATATAGGGACACTGGGCGTAGGTTGGAGAACACTTATGGAGAGGGAGATTATGTTCCGATGGTGGACGCAGAACAGGAGGAGCTTGTGGTGGACGCAGGACAGAGGGAGCCTGTGGTGGATGCATAGCAGGAGGATCCAATGGCAGATGCTGACGAGAAGAGATTTGTGGATATGCTCCTCAAATCCATGCAGGATCTATTGAGGCAGATTGAGGTGATGGGGCAGAGATTCACGGCAGTAGAGGCCAGACAGCATGAGAGCCCACGGGTTTTGCAGGTTGGTAAGGGATCAGGTGCATCCCACCATTTGCCAGAGCAACGTGATACTGCGCAACAGGTGGCTTCACATGCCCCTACACGCTCTACCATGCCCACTTTCTTAGGAGCCGACACGGGGGCCGTAGCTCAGCAGGAGGCAGAGCCCGGACACATGGGCGATTATTTTGCAGAGTACCAGGCCTATGGGCAGGAGTTCAGGGAATCCCTCTCATTCAGAGATTTTGTTCAGCTCCAGCAAGATAGTAGACCCCGCGACCATCACAGAGGGTACCGGCATTACCATGATGGTGACACCCACCGTGCAACGAGTAGATTCCACTTGCCTACATTTGATGGTTCATCAAACAGTTCGGCAAAGTCTTGGGTGGAGAAGCTGGACATTTATTTCCGGCTTAACCAGATGTCGGAGACAGAGGCCATCAACGTGGCAACATTGCATTTGGATGGTGAGGCCCAAGATTGGTGGTTTCATGGGATGGTTACACTAGGGCACTCCACAGTGACAACATATGGCGAGTTTACTAGGAGACTGATGGAGCGATTTGATAGGAGGGATCCAAAGCAGCATTTTGTTGAGCTGACGAGGCTCAAACAGACAGGGATCCCAGAGACCTACATTGCAGATTTCTTGAGGGTCTCTATGATGGTGCCAGACCTATCCACGGCACGGACGGTCTATATGTATGTTGAGGGGTTAGCATAGCCACTTCGGGGTTTAGTCCGATCCACTAGACCAGCCACACTCCAGGACGCTATCAGCAAGACCCGGGACTTACAGGATGTCTTACCCAGGACACGGACACCTTACCCCCAGAGACAGACTTTTCAGTCTAAGGGGAAGGATGTGAGGATTCCACCTCCAAAGGGGAATCCAAGACGAGTACAGCGTGACGATGATGCCAGGAGAGAGCTGAAGAAGAAGCGGTTGTGCTTCACCTGTCAGGAGCCATGGGCACCAAGACATAGATGTGCTACTGGTAAAGCACATTTTATTGAGGTCTTCTCCGAGAGCAGTGGAGAAGAGGATGACGAGGATGATGTGGAGGCAGGAGATATCCATGCCGCACAGGGTCCTTTGCCACCTCCACTGCCAGCAACAGGTGGTGCATCTTTTGCACCCACCGGAGGGGCCCTTGCAGCATTGCAAAGAGTTCCCAAGTATCTGATGCTACGCGTACGAGGGCCAGTACGTGGCTAGCGAGTATCAGTTTTGGTTGACAGTGGGGTGACCCACAACTTCATCGATGCACAGATGGTTGAGCGGAGAGGTATACAGACAGAGAGCTTCGATGGGTTTTCAATCTTGGTCCCAGGAGATCAAACCATGACGTGTGCTCGTTATGTTCCAGAGCTTTCAGTGACGATGGGCACGTACACATTGACTGACCATTTTTTCGTGGTCGATATTCTGGACACCAACATGATACTGGGTGTTCAGTGGCTTATCACTCTAGGGAAGGTCACGACAGATTGGAAGACCTTAGAGATGGAGTGGGATGATGAGAAGAGGGAGGCATGAGAAGATACGGGGATAGCACACATATCTGCCTCGGACTGTTTCGGCTCATCGGATTGAGGCAGTCTTCCAAGAGGGAGACATAGAGTGGGTAGTGGAGCTGCATGCATCAGAGGCAGGGACTACAAGGCAGACGGTACATCCAGAGATACAGTCTATCCTTGATCAGTATGCCATAGTGTTTGGGGAGATTCCACCAGGACAGCCATCGGATCGGGGGTTTGAGCACACCATCGAGCTTGAGCAGGGCATACAGGTCGTGATTACCACCCCCTATAGGCACCCCAAGGCCTATCGAGACGAGATTGAGCGGGCTATCCAGGAATTGCTGGCTCTAGGGCATATCCGACCGAGCACGAGTCCTTTTGCTTCTTCTGTGGTGTTGGTGAAGAAGAAGGATGGTACATTGAGGATGTGCATTGACTAC
>APFE030480239.1:40765-69697 GCA_000404065.3 Pinus taeda | reverse complement strand
TGATTTATTTATTATTATTATTATTATTTATTGTTATTAATTATTATTTTTGTATTATTTTTATTAGTTCTTATTATTTATTATTTATTATTAAGGGAGGGATGTTACATTCTAGCTCTTGCCTCTGTGAGCTAGTGGATATTCCTCCCAATGGGAAAGTTCGCTGGCTAACAGCTTTTTCTTCTCTTTGGCTATCTGTAGTCTCTTCAACTATTTCCTCTTCTGAGAAAGGGTTAAATCTTTGTCTTTTTGTCCTAGGCTGTCCTGTAGGTCCACTTGTAGGAGTAGTCGTTTCCCTGTCCTTCTTTTTATTTCTTTCCTCATTTAGAGGAGTTTGCAAAACTGGAGTTTCTGCTACATTGGTTTGAGCTGGAGGAGTTGGAATTTGACCCTGTTCTTTGGAAATTTCAGGCTGATCTGACATTGTATGTTATTCTGTGGTCTCTATTTCCTTGCCTTAAGATGTTTTTGTCGTTGGTATGTTTATTTCCTGTGAACGTTGTTAAGAGGTTCCGACAATAAATGTACTAATTCCTAATTTTTGAGATAGCTTGAATGGTACCTGCCCAAAAGAATCTAGGTCAAGGGCTTTTTCAAGATCTCTCATAGCATTCTCAAAATTGACCTGTTCACTATCATTTTCTACTAAGGTCCCCTCTATCCATTCATCCAAGTTTGCAAACTACTCAATATTTCGGATCTTATGGTGAATATATGGGGACAACCTGTTTTTCATTCTTCTGTCACATATAAAGTTGTTAAGGTCATATGGTACCCACCTAAAACTTTTTCATAATCTAAGTTGATGTTCTAAAAAAATTTCACCTTCTTTTCATGCATCCCTAGTGTTGCAGACAAAAGGGCCTAGCTGATTCTTAATTCTTAGCTGAGCTTTCTTCTTAGCATTACAAAAATAGACTAAATATGCATTTATCATTTGTTTGAAATACTCCAATGCAAACAATCTCATTGGAACATACTTTAGTAGCTTAAAATGGCAGAGTTCACACCCATATATCCTGATTTCTGTGTGGTTTTTATATAGGTACCAGTCACCTATCTTGTACTACTTAGAGATCTGGAGAATTTTCTTCATATCACCATTGATCCTAGGAGGAGAAACTCCTGTCAACAGAGTGGTTGCTGGATGGACAAAAAGGACAATGAACTCACTGTAGGTGTAAGGGGATTTAATGGTATTATGAAATATTGGACTCTAAAAGATGACAGAGTTTGAGTTTCCTTTGGTGTCAAGTTTCTTGATAGGGAAAGAGAAGTTGTCTGACTGATAATACAACATGAGATGATACATGAAAGTGGTGTATTTGAAGACTCCTTCATTTTTCAAATTCAGGAATTGGTCATAGATTTTATGGACAATATATGAGGCATAGTCATATTTGACAGCACGGGGTTGTCCTGGAGTAAAGATTGATAATAACACTAGGGCTATATCCTCAACATATTCACTAGAGTTAAATCCCATAATCAAGGATATCATATCAACGATGAGTATTCCAGTTTCAATGAAGCAAGTCTGCAGATAAGGAGGTGGACCTTTGGGCTGGTGCTTTAGTAACATGAAGGTTTGAACAATGCGGCTCACTTCTGATTGGGACAACTGAGATGCTTTTTCAAGTAAATATCCCATGGAAATAGGAGTGAGGGGCTGTTTGGAGTGGAATTGCAACATTTCATTAATGGATTGAGCAGTTATGGAAAAAATGACTGTTTGACTTGGGGACATAACAACTCTATGAATAGGATCATAATTGGTACAACAATGATGAATTATATCTGGGAAAACATGGACTGAGGGGAGGAAATACATGGGAAGGTTAGATTCCCATAGTCCAAAGATGTCAGACCCATTCAGATAACTATCTCTGGCTTGGCAGAAGACCTGAAGATGGTTTTTATCACCATATAAGTCTTTTATCCGAAAATATTTATCGGCCAAAGGCAAATAATCTAAGTCTTTGTGAGGAGCATTCATGGGTGCGACATTCAGAGCTATAGGGGTTTCCATTTTTTGTTTTTGTGGATTCAAAAAATGGAATTGGGGATTTTTGTGGAAACTAGGCAAGACAGCAGGTTGGAAACTTTATATGGAAAACACAGATTGGACTAGAACTGAATTTGGTTCTTTCTTATAGAATTTTCAGTAGAAAACCAAAATTACAGGGTTTTAATGAAAAATTGGATAAATAATTGTAATGGGGTAGTGAACAGTACAATGGCAGGTTAGATAACCGGTCCTAAGCTGAGTTACTGCAAGTTTCTTAATCAGGGGGTGGTAGGAAAGCTTAGCAGTTGACTGGGACGTCGCTTTGCATGGAAACACAGTTGCAGCATATAACAATGAAAACGACGTTTGTTAGTTTTATTTAACAAAGTCAAGGTTGGCAGGTTTTTTTATTTATTGGGCGTATGACATAAGTGGGAAAAGACGTTTTTGTCACATGCGTAGGGTGGTAAGCAATACGAGATTGCACCACTTTTGGAGTTACGCGGTGTTTGACTGGAGGCTAGCGATTCCATAGATCGCCTGATGCGTGGCGGAGGTATGGTTTGAAAACCGCCTGGTGATCACGAGTTAAAGCACGGTCACCAGGGGGCACAATATTAACGTCGATCTTTGGATGATGGGGGCGGGATCGAACAATGGACGGAAGGAGTAATATGGTGGAGGTTTAACTACAGCGGGTCCAACACAATAAAAAAAATATTTTCATTGTATCGAGGGCAATACGATTGGTTGGGGGGTGGCTCTTAATTAACCTTGAGGGTTAATTAATTCCAATTAATCATGTTTGACACGTATTTATGGTTATATTTAACCGGAGCAGGATATATAGGATTTTGGGTATTTTTATGTATATTTACATATTACGGGAAATGGTACAATTGTGTATGATTTATATAATATTAGTTAGGAATTAATGTGATGAATGAAATGAAAGCACTAAGTTAAAACATTTTGGGTATACATTTAAACTTAGGCTTAAGATGAAAAAAGGGGTTTTTTAGGTGATATTGTGCATTGTTTCTAAGTAAAATAGGATTTTACTTAGGAAAATACTTTATGAAATCAAATGAATGGTTTATGGATGATTCTAGGTACTTAGGCGTTTTTAAATTATTGGGCCGACGGTCTGGTCCTTCCAAAAGTCAGAGAAATGCTTTAAGCCCCTTTAATTTTTAAAGACTTTAATGCTTTAGGGGGAATTAGTGAAATCTTTAGGGAAAAATGTGAATGGAAGTTAGTTATTTGACCTTGTCTTGCTTGAACTGCATCAAATGTAATGTCTCCCTTGTACTTGTGATAAAAGTAAAAATTAACACATTTAGAGACATTATCCATCACAACTAATTCTGCAACACCATCTACCTACCCTACCTACTTTAGCTTGACATTTTTTCTTTCTTTATTTGGGTGCACTTAGACTGGCAAACCCTTATCAATCTTATTTTTCTTTTACATGGCAAGCCTACTTAAGTCTGCACTTATTACATCCAAGGGCTCAGATTAAACTGTTGAGCTCCTTTTATTTACTCTACCTATCTACTTATCTACCAAGTTTACACTGTTTGGTTAGATATTTATTCTCTATTCTACAACATGAAATTGAAAAATGAATGAGCCAAGTTTAAATAGTTTGACTATTCATGAATTGTGGCATAAGTAACAAGCTGCACACAATTTCTTATTACAAAAAATGAAAAAGTAGTAGTATTTAGACTTGCACACTTTCTTGGCCTATTTTTGTTTGGGGTTCATTTTTCTTCACATTTTTTGACCATCTTTATTCTTTTTACCCTTTGATTCTTATTTTAGGGTATACCCTCTTTAAATTTTTTTATTTTTGAAAATATGGAAAACCTTTGCAACAAGAAAATGCATGAACATATTATAGAGCTCATCAAGTCAATCACGAAATATGACACCTATTGGTATAGGAGCATAACACTGGCTCCACTTGGGGATGGCTTTTCCTAGTGGAAAGTCAAGAACAACAGATCAGATGACCTTTTGAATGACTTTGACTATGCTTTGAAATCTCCTTCTGCTAGTTGCTTTATTGTATGTATGATAGTAATGCTTGTGAAGCTTAGGGCCTTCTCTTCGGGCTTCAACTCCAACAAGTTTCTATCCAATCCAAACTATGACATTACCAAGGATATAGTATGTACATGTTAAAATCAGAATACATTAAAAAGTAGGATCATAGTAATGTTTCAACATCCAACCATTAACTAGTCCTTCTTCTGTTTCTATGCCATCCAAGTTTTTCAGATAGTAAGTATTGTTCCCTTGTAAGGCTCGGATAATAAAAGGTCATTTCCATAGGAAGTCAAACTTCCCATGTTTTCCCTTATCCTTTCTTCTGAAATCCGATCTTAAAACTTTGTCTCCAAGGTAGAAATCTCTCGCCTTGGTTCTTTTATCAAATATTTTCTTAAACTTCTCTTGTAATACTTGAGATCTTTGATACACTTCTTCTCTAGTCTGCTACAGATGGATGGTATGGTTTATTCTCCTTTGAATATCATTGGGTTCGACTTGAGCTTCCTGAAGTAATTTCATTACAGGAACTCCTAAAGATGAAGGAAATACAACCTCCATGCCATAGACTAATTTATAAGGACTAGTTCCAATAGATTTCGTGATAGTGATTCTGTCTACCCATAGTGCATTAGTAAGTTTCTTGTGCCAATTTTTCTTGTTCTCTTCCAATAATTTATTAATAATATTAATTAGGCTTTTGTTGGAAGACTCAACTAGACCATTACCTTGAGGGTTATAGGTTGTGGAATGGCCTAAAGTGATATGATATTTGTTACAAAAACTTATCATTTTCTTGGATTTGAAGGGAGCAGCATTATCAGTTATGATCTTTTCAGGACAGCCAAATTTAGACAGTATGTTGGTTTCTAAGAATCCTATAATCACTGTGTCATTGGCTTGTCTAAAAGGAATTACTTCTATTCATTTGGTGAAATAGTCTGTGGCAGTTAGAATCCATTTATGTTGGCCAGAAGAGGGAGGGTGGATTTCTCCAATGAAGTCCAAACCCCATTGTTGGAAGGGCTTTTCAATGGAAATCGGTCTCAAGGGTAAAGGTAATAGTTTTCTCTTGCCTTAAAAAAATTGACTTTTATGGCAAGCAGTGACAAATTTCTTTACATCAGCAAACAAGGTTGGCCGATAAAATCCAACCCTTAGGATTTTCTTTATAGTTGATTTCCAATAAAGGTGTCCACCATAGTGTCCTGCATGAAATTCTTTGAGAACTTTGTCAGGTTCTTCTTTTAATAAACAATTTAATAGAATACCTTCATGATTTTTTCAAAAAAGAATATTATTTAAAATACAAAAATTTAAAGCTTTCATCTTTAAGAATCTTTTCTTTGTTCTGGATAACCTTGGAAGAGCCTGCAGGTTTAATAGTACATAAGTTATATCAACATACCAATGTGAATCTAAGAAGGCCTGGCTGATTTGTGGAGTCGTCATCTCCTATTCATTATCTAGTTCATTAATATACAAGGCTTAACAATTTGCTTCAGTCATGAGCTTGGCCAAACCCTATCCTTTTATAAGCTTTGTAGGTTTTATTTCAATATCATACTCTAATATAGTAGCTATCCATTTACCTCTTTTGCCCTCAATTCCATCCTGGGTTAAGATGTCTTTGACAACAACATTTGGTACATAGGCTATTACATGGGAGTATAATATATAGACTCTAAAGTCTTTAATATCTTTTACATTAATATCCAGGACTTGACAATTTGCTTCAGTCATAAGCTTGGCCAAACCCTATCTTTTTATAAGCTTTGTAAGTTTTATTTCAATATCATACTCTAATATAATAGCTATTAATTTACCTCTTTTGCCCTCAATTCCATCCTGGATTAAGATGTCTTTGACAACAACATTTGGTACATAGGCTATTACATGGGAGTATAATATGTAGAATCTGAAGTTTTTAATAGCTTTTACAAGTGCAAAAGCTTGTTTTTCCATGATTTTGTATTTTAGTGGTGCATCCCTAAGTGCTTTACTAAAAAAGGTTGGGTTTTTCACATCCTTGATCATCATTTTGTAGTAGAACAACTACTATTGTGTGTTCTGATGCAAATGAAAATGTTATGAAGTCTCTATCAAACTTTGGACTTGTAAGGACTGGTGTTCTGGTCAAAGCCATTTGAATTTCTTCAAAGGCTTATTTGGCTTCGACTGTCCATTTAATACTTGCATCCTTTTTCAACATATTATTAAGAAATCTAATCAATTCAGCTAAATTAGATATGAATCTTCTCAAAAAGTTAATATTTCCTAGAAAATCTTGAAGTTCTTTGACATTTCTAGGGTGGGGTATTTGCAAAATAGCTTCTATTCTAGCAGGATCAATTCTAATGGCATGTTTGGAAATGATATGCCCCAAGAGTTTGCCTTCCTCCAGGCCAAACAAGGACTTCTTAGGATTTAAAGAAATACCATATTTTCTGCATTTTAAGAATACTTGTTTCAGATGATCTAAATGTTGTTGATCTGATTTAGAAAAAACAGTCAAGTTATCTAGATATATAACTAGGAAATCATGAATTTCTTTTGCAAATGCTATGTCCATTGCTCTTTGAAAGGTTTCTCCTACGTTTTTAAGTCCAAACGGCATTTTGACATACTTGAATGTGCGCCATGGTGTTGTAAAAGCAGTTTTTCCCTAGTCATCAGGATGAACCAAAATCTGGTTATAGCCTGAGAACCCATCCAAAGTGAAATCCTACAAGCACCTACTACCCTTTGTAAAATATGATCCATCTTAGGTAAAGGGTAATTTTCCTCCAAAGAAACCTTATTAGCATTTCTTAAATCAACACATAATCTGATTTCTCCCATTTTCTTCCTGGTAGGTACTAAATTAGACACCAACTCTGAAAATCTGATGGGAGCAATTATCCCTGCTTCATACATTCGTTTGATTTCTTTTTCAATTAAGGGAAGTAATACAGGGTTAATTATTTTGAGTTTTTGTTTGAATGGTTTTTTATTTTCCTTCAGAAGTATTGTATGTTGAATTGTAGAGGTGTCATATGATTTTAGGTCTTCATAGCTCCAGGCAAAGACATCTTGGAATTCTCTCATTAATTCAACATATTTGAGTTTTTGGTCAGGGGGAAAATATTTAGATAACTTTACCATTTTCGGATTTTCTTTAGTTCCCAAGTTATAGTTTTCAATGTCTGTTTTTAAGGGTTCCATCTTACGTTTCTTTGGAATATCGTTGAAATCAAAGAGATCTTCCAAAGGAGTTAATCCTTTAGGCAAATGATTATCTTTTAAATTGATAACTTCAGATTCTCCTTCAATAATCTCATCAATATTCATTTCTTTAAGGTCTTGCATTTCTTTACTGGTAAAATTTGTTGGATGAAGCATTTGAATTGCACTTTCTATTGAAATGTTTGTTTCTATCTTATTTGTTTGATCAAACTCACTATATCTACATCTATGTTAATGCTAGAAAATTCTTCATCTAAGGTTAAGAAAATGTCAATCTGCTTATCACTGTCAGACACTTGCTAGTTCTTCAAATTGTCAGGTATAGCTGGTCTGTGTCTAATCTTCGCTGTGAACTGATGATTCGGTTCAAATGTTAATTTGCAGGTGCTGGGAAACATTGCCAGACTATGAGCTTGCAAGTTATGTTTCCTTGGGATTTTGGCAAGCTTAGTTTCTAGAAATGTATTGAGAATCTCTATCACTGTTCCTCTGTAATATCTTAATCTGGGATCATTTGTTAAAAACTTCCATTTGATCTGTTGAATTATTAAATCAGAAGCTCCTAAGACATATACCCTAATTTCCCCTAATCGTTTGACAAGTTTAAGACCTAGCAACAGAGCTTCATATTCTGCCATATTATTAGTGCACCTGAAATTTAATCTGTAGGCATGGCCTTCGACATGATAATTTTTAAGATTGTGCACCCAAACTCCTGCTCTTACTCCTAATTTGTTAAATGAGCCATCAAATTCTAAGTGCCAAAGAATTTCATGTTCGTAATTGGTATCAGGAGTCTCAGGAATATGATTAATAGGGGGATCTTGTTTTTTACTTTCTTCTAGTTTCTCTTGGGTATCTGATGTATCATTGTTCTTAGAAATTTCCTGGATTTGAACACTAGACTTTTCATTTGCCATTTCTTTTGGTTCTGCTGCTAAAACTTCCATTTCATTTGAGGAATCACTTTCAGTATTATAAAGAATGAAAGAATCCATATCAAAGTGTACTGTGTAGATAGGGAAATTTTGGGGTTTCTCCTGGCTACTTACCACATATTTCATTAAAGTTTATCTGTATAGTTTCTTAGGTTGACCAAACACTGAAATAGTAGCATAAGACGTGTCCAATTGTAGAGATCCTTGGAGCTTTGCATTAAGTTATGAGATGCACCAGGATCAAACATAGCATTATGAAGTACTTTATCATGTATGTTCAAACTTACATAGAAATGAGGAATTCCTCCATTTACTTGTTTCCCATTCACTTCAGGGCCAAAGATCAATTCAAATTGGTCATCAAAAACATTTATTGAGTCTTCATTCACAGAAAATTTGAGTGATCCGTTGATTTGGCTTTTGTAGACATCATGTTTAGCTAATTCAGACAATGGAACAACTATTTTTAATTTGCCTACTTCAGTCTCAAGTTTAAAAGGTTTTTCAGTCTAAGCTTTTGTATTTCGGACAGCGAGATTCTCTTTTTTTGCTATATTTTCTGGGTTTTTCTCCTTTTCAGGAGTGGGGTTATGAGCTGAAGTTGTTTCCAAATTATCTTCTGAAGGTTCTTCCACGTTTCATTTGGAAGGAATAGAAGTGGAAGGTTGTCTATTATTGGGTTGTTTATCGAATACATCTTTAATAATTGAATTAACAGGGTTAGGGTATGTTCTAGAAAGAATATGTACAAGGGTGGTATTGATCTTACCTTTGTTGGGTTTTTTTGTATCTTTCTGTTTGTTGGTTTTAGAGATATCAATTTTTCTGCTCCTCAGAATATATTGCTTGTGGACTTCATAAATGGTTGTATCATATCCCTCCCTAAAGTCAAATGATTCACCTGACAGAGTTTGGAATTGTTTAAGAATGTGAGCTTCTTGATCCTCTTGGGTCAAGAAAACTTCTTGTTCATTGTTGAGTCCCATCAAATTGATTTGAGTGTCTTCAGTCGATATTTCAGAAGTTGAGGCTTCAGCATAATTTTCTTGGAATGGGGGCCTAATACTTTGGTCAGGCCCGTCCTTTCCAGTGTTCTAGTTTTGGTTTTTCTTTAAATTTGGATTTCTTCCAGTATTACTTGAATGACTATCCTAAGGGGATTTTCTCTCAATTGTTTCTACTCTATCTCTGAACCTATCCATTCCTCTAATAATAGTATCTAATTTCTATTTGAAGGTCGAAGGTTCTTCTTTCAAAGGTATCCTCCTTTCACTTCTAGCTTTAGCTCATTTGGATATCAGGTTGGCTTCAACACTAACAGCTATACTTTGCATATCTTCTAAGGTTTGTGGAGTTCTTTCCCTAAGTTGGTATGCCATATCAGAATCAAATCCATCAGGGAATTTGATCAATGCCAAATCTGCAGGAGGTCTAAGATTTTGAGGAATAGCTTTGTAAACATTATTGAACCTAGTGCAATAATCTTGTACAGTTTCTTGTGTACCTCTCTTTAGGTTTTTATATTCTGATAAAATATAGAGAGGATCTTTCTTATTTTCTCATCTGTTCAAGAATGTCATATAAAGAGCTTGTAAGTCATTGATACATTTTGCAGGGAGGGCTCTAAACCAGGTTCTAACATATCCAGTCAATCTTTGAAGAAATACCCTCATTCTAACATCATCAGTATCAACCTCATATATTTCGAAGTAATCAGTCATTTTTTTGGCATGTTGTTGAGCTGTGTAAGTACCAGAACCATCAAAAGGGGTGATTTTACTTTGATAGTTTTGGGGCATAGCACCCAGGTTGGCAGGTAAATTCAAGGGGGTATACCTGTTTTCCATTGCAGTAGATTGGGTTGAAACAACAGCTAGGGTTGGTCTTGGAGTGGTGGATGGAAGGGTAGAAAGGGTGGCTTGAGGTTGGGAAGTCTGAGGTGCTGATGATGAACTTTGAGAGGCTGTAGTGATCACAGAAAGGTTTGGTGTTCCTTCAGAGGTAAGCTCAGATTGAATGGAGTTCTACAAATGTTTGTTAACATGTGAAGTAACAACTTCAATTTGTAATTTTTCAATAAATATGGGGTCATGAACTATGTAGCCTAACTCAGAGTCTGAAAATGTTACAAATAAAGAAGTTTCAAAAAACTCGTCAAAGGGTTCATCCTCAAGGTAAATCCACTTCACAAGATAGGGTCTTGATCTGTATAGAGGTCGAGAACTAGCATAACTTTCTTGGCTCTCTTGTCTCCTAAGAATCCTAAGAATCAGATTAGGATTTTCAAACACAAGTGGTGGATTTGGATCAGGATTAGCTCTGGTATAGTAAATCCTTTCTGAAGCCAGGTTTCTAGGTGTGTTTTTGGTTTTTTCTTTAAATGGGTTTGACAATACAACTTCAACAGCCTCTTTAAGAGGCTTCATATATGGGATTTGAACTTTCTTAAAGACTTATTTGATAAAACGAACTGATCAAGTATTTAAAACCAAATGTTCAATCTATAAACTAGATCAGAGATAGACTGAAGCAACATTCATTTGCTTATGCAATTGCAAAGCAAGCGCAGTTTAAAGGCTACCTGGTTAGCTCTAGGCTTCGTTTGTAGCTTATAAAATAAACAATAGTAACAAACAAATTATTCAGGTCCCCAACAAAGTCGCCACTATGTTATCACTTAGATTTTCCCAGAATTTGTAAGAAGGGGAAAGGGATTCGAGGTAACCACAAATCAATCTTTTAGATACATAATCTAGCCAATATGTATCCAAAGAGGGCTCTTTCCTTAAGTTTTAGCTTTTTTTTAAAGGTATTAGGCTAGTTATGAAGTTTAGGAGTTTTGTTTGAGTTTAGGTGGTGAGATTGAATAGTCGAGGGGTAGGACTGACTAGTTTAGTCCATTAGACTAATGGAGTCAAAGAAGATGGCTTAACTGGATTATGTTTCTTAACAAATGATGGTTTTACAAAGCAATATGGTCAAACATGGAACAAATGAAGGCTTAGAATAAATGGAATGGTTTCAAAATGGGTGAAGGGCTATTAAAAATCCTTCAACCTATTTGAAAAGGGAACTTGAATGATTATTAATAAAGAGCAGTTAAGTATTTTTTAATAAATAATCAAAGTGAACGAACTAGAAAACAAGAGCAATTAAGATTTCACTGTTTATTCTAATTCCAAATAAAACATAGAGAATAACAACAATTGAAAACATGGTGCAATCATGCATATTTCGAATTACTCTTTTTCGTTTATCATTCAGATATGAAACATAACTGATATAAAAAACAAGGAAAACTTTAAAACACAAGGTATAGAGGACTTATTGATCCGGTGTTTGATTTGAGAAATCTGTGGAAAGTCCTTTGCATCAATTTTTTATCCAGCAAGCCATACAAAAGTTTAGTCCAACAACACTTTATTTCAAAATAACCAATATTACAGCAATGCATATGAATGCACCCTCAATATTCCAATTGAGGGAGTATTTATACAAAAAAATTACAAAAAATATCTCATAACAGAGAGATATATTTTAGGGTGATTGTGAATAAGTTACAAGAAAATAGAGACAATTATTCTCGAAGATAGGAGAAAGGTAAACTGATCTTGTGCTGTTCCTATTCTTGTTGAGTGTGCTGGAGGCAGACCCTATGGTTTGGCTTGTTGTTGTCTTCTTTAGTAACTCTGTGTTGGCTGCCCTATTTTGATTGGTACTCTTTACCTGTTCTGATACACTTCGACCTGTTTGATCTCTATTCATCTTTGTTAATTACTTACTACAGTAAATAACCCAAAATTTACATTTTACCAAGGATAAATTTACAAAATCTCTAACATGTCTTCCCACCATTTTGGTTCTGACAATCTGTTTTTCTAAAATTTCCTCAGAGTCTCATCAGTTTTTGTATATCTGAAAAAGGTAGGCTAGACTGGGAACAATTGCTTTATCTCATGCTCGACATAGAATAAGTTCTCTAAACTATCATAGAGAACTTGGCCTGTGGGAAGTGCTTTTATTCCTGATGCACTTGTTGATGAACTAGCTTGATTGCCAGCATACTTATTCAATTTATCTACATAATCTCTATGCTTCATTAATTTGTGATTAATCACTAAAGGACTTGGTAGCCTTTTATTTTGCAAAATAGCAAACTTCTCCATAAAAGCATTAATCTCTACCTGCATATCTTGACATCTTCTCTCTAAATTCTGCATCAAAATTTTCTTGGTTATCACCCTTTTGATTTCCAAAATAGTTTATGTCCTGTCTGTGATGCCAAGTTCTTCCAGTTGTTCCTTATTCCTGGTATTCAAAAAATGTATGAGCCGGTTGGCTTCATCAGGCATTTGTCCTAACTGTGCTTTTGTCTTTTGAATTTCTCCCTGTGCTACTTTCACTAGGTCAATCTGCTCAAAGATTACTTGGATGGATGGCCAAACATCATTTATGGATTGAGTGATGTTGGCCCAAAGAATTTTCTTGATCTCTGCCAAAGGCTTGTCAAAAGTGAGATCTTTTTCTAATGTTTTCACTTTACTTTCTAATGCTTTAATATCCTTTGTTTTTCCACAACGTTTATCTTTGAGAGATCATAATTTCTTTCCATCTTAGCAAATTGTTTTTTTACTTATTTTAATTCTGAAACTTGTAGTTTCATGTCTCCCATTGACTTTATTAGCTCTTCTGTGCTCAAATTGGTATTGCTGCCTTGTGTTGTTTATGTTGTTGTTGTACCTGTGACCACCTTTGCTATGGCTGCTAGGATGTTTGGTGCTAATATTGTCCCAAGTGTAGAGGGTGCTGCTGTTGAGACTATTGGTATTACAGCAGGAGGTTGATAGGTTGACTCTCCCTGCTTGTCCTTTAGTGCTTTTCTAATGCCTGCTCTGTTTCTTTCAATCTTTCATTGAGTTTCAAGAGTAGATCCATCATCTCTTCTTCAGATTTTTTTTTTATAACCTCAGTAGACTGTGGATGCCTTGAAGGAGGTAGCTTTAGCTGTTTCGTCAGGGCAACAATGTCTTCTTCTTTCTTCTTGATTAGTGCTTGTACACCTTTCACATATTTGGGATCATGTCTCAATCCAATGATGATTTCTTCTAATGATTTGATTATGTTATCTTTGGCCAGGGAAGAGGCTTTTTCCAAGTGTAATTGGGCAGTTGTATTATCCAAAGAATTTTGTAGCCTGTGGACCATCATTACTTTACCAGTCAATGTGGAATAGACCATTTCTCCAGTTTGTTTGTGCAGTTCAATCTGATCCAAAGGATGAATATCCTTTGCTAAGACCTCCAAGTTTGTTCTGAGATAATCTGCTGCTGATTGAGATTATTGTACCTTTGGCTTGAAGTAGCTCATTATCATCTTGCCTTCTTTAATGTCATAGGCTGACATTAGTCTTTGCTGATTCGTGAGGGCCAGTTTTAAATATTGATTGTAAATTTGAAGCCTCAATGGGTCATTCCTGGCCTTTATTTATATGAATGTCTTCTTGATATTTGAGGTCTCTTTACTTGGTGGCCTGAGGGATGATACTTCTGCACTATGTTGTCTTTCTATCTCTTGCCTTTGTGAGCTAGTGGATGTTCCTCCAAATGGGAAAGTTTGTTGGCTAACTGCTCTTTCTTCTCTTTGGCTATCTGTAGTCTCTTCAACTATTTCCTCTTCGGACAGAGGGTTCAGTCTTTGTCTTTTTGTCCCAGGTTTTCCTATAGGTCTATTGGTAGGGGTAGTAGTTTCCCTGTTCCTCTTTTTATTTCTTTCCTCATTTAGAGGAGTTTGCAAAACTAGATTTTCTGCTACATTGGGTTTAAGCTGGAGGAGTTGACATTTGACCCTGTTCTTTGGAAATTTTAGGCTGATCTGACATTGTATGCTATTCTGTGGTTTCTACTTCCTTGCCTTTAGATGTTCCTGTGGTTGGTATGTTCATTTCATGTGAAGGCTGTTGAGAGGTTCCAGCAATGGATGTACTAATTCATGATTTTTGAAATAACTTGAATGGTACCTGCCCAAAAGAATCTAGGTCAAGGGTTTTTTCAAGATCTCTCATAGCATTCTCAAAATTGACCTGTTCACTATCATTTTCTATTAAGGTCCCCTCTATCCATTCATCTAAGTTTGCAAAGTGCTTAATCTTTGGGATCTTATGGTGAATATATGGGGACAACCTGTTCTTCATTCTTCTGTCACATATAAAGCTGTTAAGGTCATATGATACCCACATAAAACTTTTTTGTAATCTAAGGTGATCTTCTAATAATTTTTCAGCTTCTTTCCATGCATCCCTAGTGTTGCAGACAAAAAGGCCTAGCTAATTCTTAATTCTTAGCTGAGCTTTCTTCTTGGCATTACAAAAATGGACTAAATCTTCATTTATCATCTGCCTGAAATACTCCAATGCAAAAAATCTCATTGGAACATACTTTGGTAGCTTAAAAGGGCAGAGTTCACACCCATATATCCTGATTTCTGTGTGGTTTTTATATAAGTACCAGTCACCTATCCTGTACTACCTAGAGAGCTGGAGAATTTTCTTCATATCACCATTTATCCTAGGAGGGGAAACTCTTGTCAATAGAGTGGTTGATGGATGGACAAACAAGTCAATGAACTCACTGTAAGTGTAAGGGGACTCAATGGTATTATGAAATATTGGACTCCAAAAGATGACAGAGCTTGAGTTTCCTTTGGTGTTAAGTTTCTTGATAGGGAAAGAGAAGTTGTCTGACTGATAATACAACATGATATGATATATGAAAGTGGTGTATTTGAAAACTCCTTCATTTTCCAAATTCAAGAATTGGTCATGGATTTTATTACAATATATGAGGCATAATCATATTTTACAGTAGGGGGTTGTCCTGGAGTAAAGATTGATAATAACACTAAGGTTATATCATCAACATATTCACTAGATAAATCCCATAATCGGGTATATCATATCAACAATGATTCTTCTAGTTTCAGTGAAGCAAGTATGTAGATAAGGAGGTGGAACTTTGCGCTGGTGCTTTCGTAACATGAAGGTTTGACCAATGTGGCTCACTTTTGATTGGGACAACTGAGATGTTTTTTCAAGTAAATATCCCATGGAAATAGGAGTGAGGAGCTGACTAGATTGTGTTGCACAAAAATTGTCACTTTGACTTTTTGCAATCAATATGAGTCTATCACCACTCATACATACCTCCTTTGCAAGTCTTAAACCTCATCTCTGCATATCAAGCTTTGAAAATGAGAGAAAGTCCTTAAAAATCTCTAAAACTCTGGTTGCACACTTTCTCTTAGCATTACCCACGGTATTGCACCCATTGGTCATGTCCCCTACGCACCTGACCGCTTTGTATCTGCATTTATGGGTGCGAACCCCTGTAAAAGTTAAAAAGGCGTAATTTTATTCTTAAAAACTCACTTTGAGTCAATTCTGGAAGCTTCCAGAGGGAATCTTGCGCTGGAAAGTTCGCTCAATGAGGGTTCATGCATCCCATTCCTTAAGGAGCTAACCCCTTGATGTGAGGAGTTTATCCCCTTGAAGAAGGACTCTATCCCTTCAATGGTGGACCTGTAACCTCCTTCCCTTGCACTATAAAATGAAGCTTTGGGCTGGTTACTTGAGAGGTTGAAAGTTGAATATTTTTTAGGGTAAATGCTGTTGGAACTTAGTCTTCCTTATTGAGCTTTTGAGAGGAAAGATCACATACCTTTTGATCTCATTTGGAAGAGAGTGAGGCTTGTCAAAGTAGAGGAGATTCCAGCTTGGACCCTGGGAAGAGCTTGTACAGCATCAAGGCACTAAGGTTGTAAAGTTTTTCTTCTTCAAAGTTAATACAATCAAGTTTATTTTTCTCAATGAGTTGTATTTAATGGTTTATTTCATAGATCCTTGATCACTATGATGAACATGATTTATTATATTAGCTATGCAGGTGTTCTTTGATATGTGCTTGTTTGTGTTTTCAAGTTATTAAAAGGAAACTCTTTGAAGCTGTTGGAGCAAGGTTGCCACAAACTAGCATTGGACTTAAGGTAGGGTCTAAAACACCTCTTAGTTTTTATTAATGAATCGTAATATGTTTAGAGAAAAGTAAATTTGCTTGTCCTGTTTGTTGCTAGATATCAATTGATACTAGGTAGATCGATCTTGTCCGCAAGAACGATTTATCCGCTTAACAAATTGGCGACTCCACTGGGGACGAGATTTGATTGTTTAATTTTCCTTTATCTTTGATTTGAGAAAATTGATTTTTTGTTTCTGGTTTTTGCTTGATGTGTGTGGAATTGGGTAGTTTGTTATTCCTGGATTGATTTTTAGTTTTTAGAAATTTTTACAAGGACTGCACGTTCTGTTTGAGTTACAGTGCGGGCTTGTCTGCACTGTTACTTTACTGCACAGAGCGGTACCACACCTGGTTTCACTGGGGGCCTACGGACCCTATCAAAATTTTTGAAAATCCTAAAACCTTTTCGTCCAGTTTAGTTTAGGCTCTTTTTGTTACCTTTATCCTCTGCCCAAATCTGCATATATCCTGTTAAAAGTCTCTCATAAGTAAGTTCCATTGGTGTTTTGTTTTGGATGAATTTCTAGAAGTTTTTGCATGCTTGGTTTGGTCTTCATTCAGTCTTTGTAATGACTTAAAGCTGAGAAGCCTAAGAGACCTTAGATCACCCTAGAATCTTTTGTCTTCTTGATAAGTCTGGCTGGTTTGTGAGATCTTCCTTTGGTAAGAAATAGATTTTGTTTCTCTTTGCAAAACTTTGAATGAACTTAGTCATAAGTTGTGAATTTCATTTTTTATAAAAAACATAGTTGGGTGTTTTTTGTTGATTTGTCTTGCTGAACGAATTAATTCTTAGTTTGTTGAATAACTAAGTAAAAACATCCTCAAAAAACATTTGAAGCTTTTATTTTAATTAGTTTTTAGAAGTTAGATCTCCATATTAGATTTTTCATAGTTTGAGTGTGTTTTCTAGAAATTCTAGTTTCTCTTTTGAAAAATTGTTTTATTTAGTTTTGGATGTTGAAACGAAAAAGGATTTGTTTCATGAGCATAATTAGTAGCTTCGTTTGAGTGTATTGAAAAAGACAAAAAAGTTTTTCTTTTTGTTTATATGTTGAAGGAAAGTTTTGTTTTTAAGAAATTGCATTCTCAACTCTTCCTTTAGCTAGAGATTCATTGAAAAGGAAAAGAATTGTTTATCATTTTAGGTGCATTTTTTTAGCGTTTTGGAGTCGAGTCTTCACACCACAAAGTTTCATCTCCATACCTTTTGACTTAAGAAACAACCAATAAAATTAACGCTTAATTAAAATTCATCTAGCAATCTTTTTCTTTCTAGGGCTCTTATCACAACATAGCTTAGGCTAGTATCTTGGAGTAGGGAGTAATTAACTCTCCAAGATAGTTAAAACAAACAAGTAGTCGATCTTGTGGTAGGAAAAAATTCCAATTGTTACATGTATGCTCTGGGAAGCTCCTCTTAAAGGAGTCAAGCACGAGATCATATATGAACCAGTGAGGTAATCAATCCTTCGTCATTGGGAACGATAGTAGATATTCTCGTATTAAAAACGGGAAACCTCGGATTGACCATTGTCGAGGAGCCTGGAGTCACTCGTTGGTAAACCTTGGATTATGTCAAGGAGCCTTCAAGGGAATTGAGCTTTATTACTTTGCCCTTGCATGCGTATTGGATCATAGACTATTCCCCCAGGTATATTTTGTTTCCGTTGGTAACCTTAGTGGCCATAATCTATAGGATTCTTTCCTAAGGTGACAGTGGAGGGAATATCCCACTGTACCTGGAATAGACGCCAACTAGACTCACTTGGACTCTCTGGGGGGGTTATCTTCACTCGAGACGGTTTTGTGGAGAAACTTGTGCCAATCTGTTTCATTAAGCAGGTTGTCGGGGTAACTCTTCCAACCGCCATTTCTGTATTGAATTCTGTGAGGTTGGATTTCATCACCAACTAGTGTTTTCGCTATGGAAAGATACTGATTGTGTGTGGTTTGAACTCCTAGATTGTTAGGTGTGTGATTCAATTGTTTGGTTCTTTAGAGACTTTAGGTGATTTTCTTGAGATTTTATTTGTTTTCGTGTGAAGTAATTAATTAATTAATCGTGGCTGAACTACCAAGATAATCCTATAGACTTCGAGGGCAGCCTCCCGAATATACACCAAGTCAGCTTGAAGGGCTAAGAGCTCTTGTCATGCCTAGTGAAAGTAGAGTTGGGTCACCAGAGGCTTGAGAATCATCTTTAATTATTCACCCTGATTATCACGGTCCAACAACATAGTATATTTCTGAACCAATTTCATTTTCCGAAGTCACTGGTAGCTTTTCTTCTACTAGTGAATTAGTTGAGGAACCTGAAATTTCTGAACCTGAAACCGAACCTGCTGCTACTCCATCCTCAGGATTTTCTTCTCCAGTTTCTAGTGGTATTGGCTCACCCAGGGTAGGAAGTATTATTACCCAAAATCTTCCTTCTGGACTGATTTCCATTGAATAACTTATTAGTCTGGACGAAGGTATATCTCTCCCTGAAAATCAACCAACTTTAGAACTTAGGGAGCGTAAATCTATCTTTTACAGTCCTTTTCGAAGTGACGCTTGGTACGTATCTTTGACAAACTTTTTAGAAAATCCGGGTCTCACTGTTTCACCACCTCGTATTCCATTTCATCCAATCCCCAGAGGTTATTATCCTCCTTCGAATATGTCAAACAGGTCATCCATGTTTTCCCAAAATCTGGAATCTTTTTTATATGGTGGTCCTTTTGTTCCATCTGGGTATCAGTCAGTTTCTGGTACTTGTTCAGGAGTGTCTCCTCATCCCATCGAACATGGGGTATCAACTAGTCATAATGGAACTCCACCGTTGAGTTTAGAAGAGATCCTTATGATGATTGGTGCTATTCCAAATCTTCAACCTCAAGGTAGTCAGATTCCGCCTTGGGGGCAGCCTCAAGGTAGTCAATTCCGCCTGGGGGGCAACCTCAAGGCAGTCAAATAACACCTGGGGGGCAACCTCAAGGACAATACATACCTCTGGGACAGTACATGCCTCAAGGTCAACCCCAGACTCAATATATGCCTCAAGGTCAACCTCAGACTCAATATATGCCTCAAAGTCAACCCCAATATCAATATATACCTCAAGGTCAACCCTAGTTTCAGTACATGCCTCAAGGTTATCAATCTCAAGGTCAGTACCAATCTCAAGGTTTCCAACCACCTTCTAGTCAACCATTTATTCAAGGAACTGG
This sequence comes from Pinus taeda, assembly GCA_000404065.3. Classification (NCBI taxonomy): domain Eukaryota; kingdom Viridiplantae; phylum Streptophyta; class Pinopsida; order Pinales; family Pinaceae; genus Pinus; species Pinus taeda. Next base: position 50,184 of record APFE030480239.1, on the reverse strand, counting down.
AAATGTACCTTTCAATTATCAGGCTTATACTCAACCTGGTTATGGTCCTCAATATGTTCAACCTATTATGGGTCCTTACCCCGGAATGAATATGGTGTGGGATCCATCTCAAACTCAATAGATTTTGCAACCCAATGTGCAGTTGTCATCTCAACCTGGACAACCCATGGTTTCTAGTTCAACCCAGCAATCCGTCCAGCCTACTATTCAAACTTCTACACCTGGTGTAGCTCATCAGTGTGGGCCTAGTTCGCGTTGAACTCCGCCTCAATCAACTGTTGCAACTACTGCAACTTTTGTTCAATCAACCCCACCTACTTTTGGAGTATTGACGACTCTGGTTTCTACTGTTCCTGTATCAACTCCTCAGACCTCTTTACCCCATTCTAGACCTACAATCCAGACTTCAGTTCAGAGGCCTGTAGGACAACCTGGTCCAAGCACAGTTGTCACAAGTCAACCTCATTTTACTTATCAACTATACCAGGGACAGTATCAATACGGTCCTGCTGTGCAAAGCCCAGTTTATCAGTATCAACCGTACCCTGGGTATACATATCAACAACCTCAATCCCAACAACCCCAGTTTGGTCCGGTTAATCTTGGTTTTTACGGGAGGATATACTATTCCAAATGCAAACCCAATTCCAGGTTACCCTGGGTATCCTCCTCCTAGAGCTGGTCTTGTGACCCAAGATTTTCGAAACCCTAACTATCAGTTACCGTTCATCGCAACTTTGGACTTACCTAACTTGTCGCGCCTTACAAACAATCCAATTTATTATCTTCCGTACTGATCGCCAATGCCTAATAAGTTTCCCAGTGATATTCCAAAGTTTGATGGTAAACCAAGAGAGGATCCATCGAACCATGTGATGACTTATCACCTCTGGTGTGCATCAAATTCCATTATAGATGATTCAATTCGCTTACGGCTTTTTCAACGCACTCTGATTGGTCTCGCGGCTAAGTGGTACATTGAGTTGCCACGAAGCTCTTTTTATAATTTTAGTCAGTTAGCTACTTCGTTCTTAACTCATTTTCAGTTTCCTGTCAGATATGACAATGACACGAAATTATTAACTTCATTAAAACAGTCAATGTCTACATATATTTCAGACCATATTCATGAATGGCGACGTCGATGACATTTAGTGAAAGTTTTTATCCCGAATCAAATTTTGGCAGAACGGTTTGTTAAATCATTATTACCTAAAATCACTGAGGATATAGCTAAGGCAGGAGTAGTTACTGAAGAGCAAGTAATTGCTCAGGCTCAGTACCTTGACTTAGTTTATACGCAGTCGAGTACTTTACATGAAAAAATCCCCGATCTTCCCAAACAAAATCAAATAACAACAACTCCTTCAAGGTTTCATGCCATTGATGGTATGATTGGTACAGTTAACACCAAAATTAAGAAGAAATCTACAAAGAATTCTTCTCCTATTATAACTTTACCAGATTCCCCGACAGGAGAAGCTTCTACTGAAGTTCCTGCCGATATTCATGTTGTAGAATCTTCTATAGCCAAATCAAAATCGGCGGTAAAAAGAAACGAAAGAAGAAAAATAAACAAAACACAAAAGAGAAACCAGAAAAACCTGAATCTATTGACGAGAAACGTAAACCTTTCTATCCTTGTCTCATCTATGACGAGGAGCACTTTACGAGAGATTGTCCACATCGATCTGAGGTTTCGAAACTCGTCAAAGGTTCTCAAATGCCTGTTGTCTTGAAGGATCATTTTCCTAGTCAAGATAGTAAGATGATAGGTTCTTCCTCAAATGCTTCAAAAGAACCAATTATGATGATGTCCCATGTCAAGATTGCGACACGATTGCAAGATTATGGAAGTAATAATCCTGTTGGTGGTAAGGAACCAGAATCTTCTAGTTCAAACCCATCAACTTCAATTCTTCCTAGATCTGATCCGCTACAGATCGAGAAACCTAATCCACACTTAGTAATCAAACCGCCTGCTAAAGGTATACTTTGGAAGTCAGCTTTCAATCCACATGCGAGAGCTACTCAGAACTATAACATTGTTGTTAAAGATTTAGCCATATCCCCTTCAGCAATGTCAGCTTTGGAGGTGCTGCAATCATGTCCAACACAGCGTAAATTGCTTTTGTCTACTATAGGAGTTGTTGATGTTCAGGATTCCAACCTTATAATCTTCGATTTAGAAAATAGTACACCTCGCTTACCTCATCAAATGGCTTTCCAGATCCCAGTGTTAGTCAAAAACAGGCCTTGCTTTCGGACTGTGATTGATGAGGGAGCTTTTATGTGTATTATGTCGATTCAGTGTTGGAGATCGCTTGGTTCTCCTATGCTCAATCAATCCCTGACAATTTTAAAGGTTTTTGATGGCTGGGGGTTTCATCCTTTTGGCATTTTGCAGGATTTACCTATAGGGGTAGAAGGAAAAACTGTTAATCTAGATGTGGAAGTGGTTGATGCCCCTCTAGATTACAACCTTCTTTTTGGTCATAGTTGGTCCTATGCTATGACTACTGTTGTTTCATCGGTCTTTCAGCTTATTAAATTCCCTCATAATAGAAAGATCGTTACAATAGATCAGTTAAACTACTTTTCATCCAACCCAGCCTCTTCTAAGAGTATTCAACATGTTGGTAAAACAATTATCCCTTATAATGATGTTGGGGTGGGATTGATTAAAGATTTTGGTTTATTAGGAACTTTTTCTTTTCCTCCTAACATATCACCTTCATTTGCAACCATTCACATGATTTCATTGAACACTATTGCTTTTGATGATCCTTGGATCGTACCTTCCGATTCCGAGGTGGACTCATTTGGTGATGCCATGCCCTTGAGTCCCTTTGAAGTTGCATATCAGGCGGTACAGTCGTTTTCCGACTCTAGTTCAACCGAAATTGATCCAATGAATGTGGTCCATGGGGAGTCACTTTCAATCTCAACCTCAGATTCAACAACTTTTTCTGAACCTGTTCACACTAATGAGCAGATTCATGAACTTTTATCTATTGATGATTTACCATGGGAAGATCTTCATGATCGATCTTCGTTTTTACCTGAGCTTGATCAATTTGAAAATGATTCCTCATCTATTTTTACCATTGATTATGTCAAGGAATCACAGAATCCATTGCAGCATCCTAATTCTAAGTTTAATTTGGGAAATATTTCTTGAACAATTCCTATTGACATTTCAGTGAAACCCGGAATTATTGAAAACATTCATATAGGTGCTTCCTGTACGGATGAGGAAATCCAAACTTATAAAGCCCTATTTCAAGAATTTCGCGATGTGTTTGCATGGTCATATGAAGAAATGCCAGGAATCGATCCATCAATTATTGTCCATGAAATAAAAAATTTCCTGGATGCTAAACCCGTCCGGCAATGTTTACGTCAGATACACCCAAGAAAAGCTGCTGCTATTAAAGTTGAAGTTGAGAAATTACTTCGTGCAGGTTTCATATATCCAATTTCTTTAACGGATTGGGTATCGAATATTGTTCCTGTTAACAAAAAGCAAGGAACGATAAGAATATGTATTGACTATAGGGATATTAATCGAGCTTATCCTAAGGACAATAATCCAACTCCCTATATCGATCAAATAATTGATGATTGTGTCGGCAGTGAAATGTTCTCCTTTATGGATGGATTTTCCGGTTACAATCAAATTAACATACTCCTTGCTGATCAACCAAAAACGGTTTTCATTTGTCCATGGAGGACCTTTGCATATTGCAAATTACCTTTTGGGTTGAAGAACGCTAGAGCAACTTTTCAACGGGCTATGTCTTACGCATTTCACGAGATCAAGCACATTGTGCAGCCTTATCTCAATGATTTACCTGCTCATTCATTACGAAGGGCCGATCATCTCACTCATTTACGATTCATCTTTATGAGATGTAGGCATTATCGAATTAGGTTGAATCCACACAAATGTGTTTTCTGTATAGAAACGGGTCGCTTACTGGGATTTGTTGTTTCAAAAGTCGGCATTCGTGTCGATCCCTCGAAGGTTGAAGCCATTGTCAAATTACCTCCGCCTTCAACTCTTCGCCAACTCCAAAGTTTGCAAGGGAAAGAAAACTTTTTACACTGATTCATTCCTAACTACGCTGAGATAACAAAACGTTTTACCAGGTTGTTGAAACTGAACACTCCATTATTTTGGGATAAGATAGCTCAAAAATCTTTTGATGCACTTAAACACGCGTTGACCCATGCATCGTTATTGCATCCTCCCAACTACAACCAGGACTACTTTTTGTACCTCGTCACTTCTCATTCCACCATTGGGATGGTTTTAGTTCAGGAAGATGAATTCAACGCTGAACATGTGATTTACTATCTTAGTCAAACTCTGAATCCGACTGAGCTTAAATATTCACATGTGGAGAAATTGGCCCTGGCAGTTGTTCAAGCTATCTAGCCATTTTGTCACTACATTCTACTACGCAAAACCACAGTAATTTCTGACTGTAACCCTATGACATATATTTTGACTAAACAACTGCTAGGGGGCAAGTATTCCAAATGGATCGTTATCCTGTAGGAATTTGAAAAATCCAAGTCAAAGAAGTCTTTGGTTTTTGCGGAATTAATGTGTGACTTCCCACGTACTGATACCAAAAATGTGGCAGAAGAATCCCTTGCGGACGAATATTTGTTTCTTATCAGTACTCTTGATCCATGGTATGGGGATATAATTGTCTATCTCTAAACCCAATCTTTTTGGCCTGAAATCTCACAATCTCAACGAAGGAAAATCTGTTTCAAATCCCAACAGTACAAAATTATTGGAGATACACTCTACCATCGTGGAGTGGATTTCGTTTTCTGTCATTGTTTAACTCATGAGAAAGCTGAAAAGGTTCTAAATGACTGTCACTCTGGAGCATGTGGAGGTCATATGTCTGGGTATGCCATGGCCCAAAAGATATTGCGCGCTGGTTATTTCTGGCCATCCTTATTTAAAGATTGTATCAATGCAGTCTAGAAATGCCACAATTGCCAAATTTTTGATCGAAAGATGCATGCTCCACCTGCTCCTCTCCACCCGATAATTGTCGTTGGTCCTTTCGCAAAATGGGGTATCGATTTTATTACATGTAACCCTCACTCGGTCAGGGGTATGTGTATATCATCCTTGCGGTAGATTATTTTACCAAGTGGGCTGAGGTGATGCCTACATTTTCAATAGACGGCAAAAATGCTACTATTTTCATTTTCAATCATATAATTGCTAGGTTTGGTGTTCCTCAAGCGATCATCATTGATCATGGAAGTCATTTTTGGAAAGTCATGATGACTGAACTAACAGATCAGCTTGGCCTGTGTCATGATAGCTCTACTCCATATTACCCAAAGGCTAATGATCTGGTTGAGGCAATCAACAAAGTTCTAGTCACCATGATCCGACGAATCATTAGTATTCATCGGTGGAATTGGCATAACATGTTATTTTCAGCGCTTTGGATGTATCGAACCTAAGTCAAAACGTCAACAAGTTTCACTCCTTTTCATCTTGTTTAACGGTTAGAAGCAGTGTTACCCATTGAATGTGAAATACCATCGTTGCAAATAGCCATAGATTACTTCCAGCCACTTCCGAAGAGGAAAAACATTTGTTGCACTTAGCTCAATTAGATGAGAATCGACGTGATGCTGCATTAGCAATCGAGACTCACGTAAAACTGATAAAAGCTCAGTATGATCGAAATGTTACACCTCGTAATTTTTCGGAAGGGGACCTAGTTTTATTATACGATCAAGCGAACGATAAGCTAGGGGCTGGAAAATTCATAACCATGTGGCATGGTCCTTTTGTTGTTAAGCGTAACCTGGCCAAAGGGGCCTATGAATTAGTAGATTTTGACGATGTCTCTTTAGGTAGACCCAGGAATGGGCTTTATCTGAAAAGATATTATGCTTAGAGTTTGGTGTGGAGATTCTTGTTAGAATAGTTTCTTTCTAGTTGGTGTGTTTTAGATTAGAAAGTGTGCTTAGTTTAGAGAGTGTGTTATCATTATTCCTGCTTATCTTGGTTTTACTCTTGATATTGCAGATGTCGACGTCTTCTCAAACTTGTCCTAACGATGAACCACACTGGTTGGTTCGAAACGCGTCGACAAAAGAAATTTTATGTGATTTCGCCGAAATTTTTTCTAAACAATGCTATGGATCACAGAAGTCTAAATTCCTTAATACATTGGTTTTGCTGATGGTGTTTGTCGTAGTACACGGAATATTTCTTCCGCAACTTGGGTTATCTATTCACCCTCTGACAAGTTAGTATCTATGCATGGGGTAAGCCTTGGTCAAACAACAAATAACGTTGCAGAGTATAGTGCAGTGATTGAGTTATTATCTGAATCCATCTCATTTTGGATTCGGAGTTTGATTGTAAGGTTAGATTCTGAACTCGTTGTATTACAACTCAACAGGGTTTATGCCATTAGAAATCCAGTATTATTAAGATTATTTTTTAGACTTCGTCTCTTGAGACGTGAATTTGACTACATTGAATATCAACATATTCCAAGATATTTAAACACATTAACAGATGCAGTTGCTTCTCAAATGTTAAATATACATTTGCAATAATCAAGATAGTAAATTTAAAAGCATTCCATAAACATGTTATACAAGATAGCCGGTAATAGTGATATATCATAGCATAGAAGTGTGTCAAATATACATCGTCTTCGATCATAGGTTGAAAAACACCTTATGATCGATAAAAATGATAGCACAGAAAGATATAAATGTCATATGAAGTCTACAAGGGCGATCATCCTATTGCTGATAATGATCACGGTAAGAAACCACTGCTCGGGCCACCCTACAAAGGAACCTCCTAAAAGGTCCTGGGACCCCAATCACATAGCGTTGTAGCCTAAGCGGAATATCATCTACACTAGTCTCTGGAATATCTACTGTCAAGTGCTCTAGATGATTCTCCAATTCGGCCAAGGTCTCTGCTGATTGGTCCTGTGGGGCCGGTGCTGTAGCAGTAGGGTGTCTTCTCTCATAGAGCAGGAGAGAAGCCAGTCGTCGTGGACCCACATCCGCATTTAAAAATTTTTACTATCAGTTTTTGGATGATTTAAAAACAAAAAAAATATAGTTTAAAACTTTAGAAAATGTTGAAAATAATTTTACTTGTATCATTCCATTGCTCTTTTAATGGAAGAGCTATGTCTGGATCACCACGATAATCCATCCCAGCATATGGAAAGTCCTGTATCACGAAAATTTGGTTTCCCAACCAACGAAAATACTTAGGTGAGAATTGAACAACCTCTGTGCCCTCCTCAGGATGGCGAGCCATGACTGCAACCCAGTGCATAATCCTAGGATCTCGGGGAAGTCCAGCCTCAACAGAAAGATGTTGTGGAACCAACATAGGTACCCTCTCTAGGCCAAAGCTCACAATTAAGAAACCATATCCAAAGTTCTTTAGTTGTCCATTCTTTGCCCTAGTCAGTTGGCCTTTCACATTGGCCAACATGGCATCGCACCAGTTGAAGATGGTGCCTCGGAAGCAGTCTACTGCCATGCGCATTTGGAACCAGTAGCTAGATGCAATGTTGTGCTCCCGCACAGTCTGGTGACAGTAAATGCGATCGCTTTAAGTTCAGGACGAGAGATGGTCTTAACATCTATTCGTTTGTTTGCAGTTTGGACATTGCAAAACTCTAGTCGAAGACTAGCGATAGACTGGCCACTTGTCCTAGACCCGAATAGAGATAATACTTCACCTTTCTTGGGTAAACCAGTCAGAAAATAAATGTCCTCTGGCTCGATTTCAAGCCGGTGACCACCAATGATGAAACACTGGTCCTGCATGCTCCACCTGTCTACTAGCCATTGCAGAAAGTCTACATGTGCCCTCATGCCAGGTATGGCCCAGAATTTCAATAGTTCGCATGCTCTTAAAGCCTGTATTGAAGGTGGATGGAGTAATGCGGCTTGATCCACATCTTCATGTTCTCTTTCCTGCCAAACAAGCATCTTGTGTATCTGCATTGCAAAATAAGCGGATTAGAACCTTGTAATTTCAAATCATTTGGCCGGAAATGCAAATAGATAGGGTTTCAAAACGCGTTTCGCGGGGTCCCCACCTGCCGGGTTAGGGACAGTGCATAGGTTCGCACTCATCCTTAAAGGCAGGTGCGGGACCCCAACTCTTTCGTTTGTACGAAAAAGTCGGGGTTCGCAGGGTACGCATGGTACGCCTGCACAACCACCGCGAGCGATTTTTAACCAAAAATTTCTTTAAAAAATGAATTTTAAAGCCCTAAAAATGAAAATGAAATGGATGAAATGCAAGTCAGGGATGATGTGGATTACCTGAAGAGGACAGTTCTCGATTCCAGTAGTCGGATTTTTCACAATCTTCATAGGAAGTTTTCTTACCAAAATCTCTTACTTTTCACTCTGAAGTCAAACGGTAAAAATGAATTTGCAAAAGCCCTTTTTATAAGATTTTTTTGAATAAATGAATTTTGAATTTGTTTATTTTTCACTTTAAAAAGGTCACTTTTGAAGCATTTTTATTAATTTTAAATAGATATGAGTAATGTTTGCAGTTTTTGCGTAGAATATTGGGTTTTCAGGGAAAATTGATCATTTTCAACGAAAAACATAAGAGTCCTCTTTAAGCTCTTTTCTGACTCGTAAAATACGAAAAGATTGCCGAATTTTTCTTTTTAGACTCGTTAAAACAGAATTAAAAAGACGGTCCACTTATAACTCTTTTCTGACCGTATAAACATGAAAAGGTTGTCGGACTTTTCTCGTTTCAAGTTCGATATTGGTAATAAAATGACGTGTTTTCGATCACTTTTTTACTTTTTCAGATTGAAGGCACTAATTATGAAAAGTACTCCTTGATTGCAATGGTCAAGTGGTTCTCTCAAGTATTATTTTATACCTTTTCAGGCTTGGGAGACACAAATTTACGAAAAAAGACAACCATGGAGTTTTCTTAAGTTTTTCTTCCGACTCCCTAAAATTTAAAAACACCGAGTTTCTCCTATACTGGAATCGTTAAAATTTAACAGTAAAGGACCTGTTCAATTTCAAACAGGAACGAAGCACTCCTTCTTAGGGTTCGAATATTAAACTAAGTTGGACTCATCCGAAGGATGAGCTTATAACCAAGCAAATGTTATCCTCCTCATGCTTGTCAAAAATAAAGAGGTACTTGCCAGAAATGGTGGGGGAAAAGAGAGAAAAATGAACCTGATTGTTATACTTTATCTTTTGAAAAGTAGTTAACCACTCTTGAACACGACACTTTTCGTTCACCTGGGTTGGGAAATCCTTTGCCTAACAGTTAATCAAACCATATTGAAAGTCTTCAGCCAGTTTCTGGGTATTAGCTTTGGGTCAATTGTCACCAA
>APFE030480239.1:9822-40216 GCA_000404065.3 Pinus taeda | reverse complement strand
ACAGGTTCTGACTGGGGTATCCACAGGAAGATCCTTGAAATGATAAAGTACTTCACTCTTCGTAGATGACAAAACCATCCTCATCTATTACAGACTTCGCAATTTAGGGGGGAAATCTGTTGCACAAAAATTGTCACTTTGACTTTCTGCAATCAATATGAGTCTATCACCACTCATACAACCTCCTTTGCAAGTCTTAAACCTCAGCTCTGCATATCAAGCTTTGAAAATGAGAGAAAGTCCTTAAAAATTTCTAAAACTCTGGTTTCGCACTTTCTCTCAGCATTACCTGCGCTACCACACCCATTGGTCATGTCCCCTGTGCACTTGATTGCTCTGTATCTACGTTTATGGGTGTGAACCCCTGTAAAAATTAAAAAGGCGTAAGTTTATTCTTAAAAACTCACTTTGAGTAAATTCTGGAAGCTTCTAGAGGGAATCTTGCACTGGCAAGTTTGCTCTTTGAGGGTTCATGCATCCCATTCCTTAAGAAGCTAACTCCTTGATGTGAGGAACTTATCCCCTTGAAGAAGGACTCTATCCCTTCAATGGTGTACCTGTAACCTCCTTCCCATGCACTATAAAATGAAGCTTTTGGTTGGTTACTTGAGAGGTTGAAAGATGAATATTTTTTAGGGTAAATGCTGTTGGAACTTAGTCTTCTTTATTGAGCTTTTGAGAGGAAAGATCACATACCTTTTGATATCATTTGGAAGAGAGTGAGGCTTGTCAAAGTAGAGGAGATTCCTGCTTGGACCCTGGGAAGAGCTTGTACAACATCAAGGCACCAAGGTTGTAAAGTTCTTTTTCTTCAAAGTTAATACAATCAAGTTTATTTTTCTCAATGAGCTATGTTAAATGGTTTATTTCATAGATTCCTTGATCACTATGATGAACATGATTTATTATATTAGCTATGCAGGTGTTCTTTGATGTATGCTTGTTTGTGTTTGCAGGTTATTAAAAGGAAATTCTTTGAAGCTGTTGGAGCAAGGTTGCCACAAACTAGCATTGGACTTAAGGTAGGGTCTAAAACACCTCTTTGTTTTTATTAATGAATTGTAATATGTTTAGAGAAAAGTAGATTTGCTTGTCCTATTTGTTGCTAGATATCAATTGATACTAGGGAGAACGGTCTTGTCTGCAAGAACGATTTATCCGCTTAACAGAGTGGAATTGCAACATTTCATTGATGGATTGAGCAATTATGGAAAAAATGACTATTTAGCTTGGGGACATAATAGCTCTATGATTAGGATCATAATTGGCACAACATTGATGATTATATCTGGGAAAACATGGATTGAGGGGAGGAAATACATGGGAAGGTTAGATTCCCACAGTACAAAGATGTTAGACCCATTCAAATAACTATCTTTGGCTTGGCAGAAGACCTGAAGATGGTTTTTATCACTAGATAAGTCTTTTATCTGAAAATATTTATCAACCAGAGGCAGACAATCTAAGTCTTTGTGAGGAGCGTTCATGGGTGCGACATTCAGGGCTATAGGGGTTTCCATTTTTGGTTCTTGTGGATTCAAAAAATGGAATTGGGGTTTTTTGTGGAAACTAGGCAAGAGGCTGGAAACTTTATATGGAAAACACAAATTGGACTAGAACTGAATTTGGTTTTTTCTTGTAGAATTTTCAGTAGAAAACCAAAATTACGGGGTTTTAGTGAAAAATTGGATAAATACCTATAATGGGGCAGTGAACAGTACAATGGCAGGTTGGATAACCGGTCCTAGGCTGAGTTACTGCAAGTTTCTTGATCAGGTGGTAGTTGGAAAGCTTAGCAGTTGACTGGGACGTCGCTTTACATGGGAACACAATTGTAGCATATAACAGTGAAAATGGCATTTGTTAATTTTATTTAACAAATTCAAGGTTGGCGGGTTTTTTTATTTATCAAGCATATGATGTAAGCAAGAAAAGATGTTTTTGTCACATGAAGAGGGTGGTAAGCAGTACGAGATCGCACCACTTTTGGAGTTAGGCGGTATTCGACTGGAGGCTAGTGATTCCATAGAGCGCTTGATGCATGGCGGAGGTACAGTTTGAAAACCGCTTGGTGATAGCGAGTTAAAGCGTAGTCAGCATGGGGGCGTGATATTAATGTTGATCGTTGGATGATGGGGGCGAGATCGAACAGTGGACAGAAGGAGTAATATGGCGGAGGCTTAACTGTAGCGAGCCCAACACAATAAAAAAAATATTTTAATTGTATCGGGGCCAATATGATTGGTTGAGGGGTGGTTCTTAATTAAGCTTGAGGGTTAATTAATTCCAATTAATCCTTTTTGACACATATTTATGGTTATATTTAACTGGGGCGAGATATATAAGATTTTGGGTATTTTTATGTATATTTACATATTACAGGAAATGGTACAATTCTGTAGGATTTATATAATAGTAGTTAGAAATTAATATGATGAATGAATTGAAAGCACTAAGTTAAAAGATTTTGGGTATACATTTAAACTTAGGCTTAAGATGAAAAAATGTGTTTTTTAAGTGATATTGTGCATTGTTCCTAAGTAAAATAGAATTTTACTTAGGAAAAGACTTTATGAAATCAGATGAATGGTTTATGGATGATTCTAAGTATTTAGGCTTTTTTAAATTATTGGGTCGAGAGTCCAATCCCTCCAGAAGTCAGAGAAATGCTCTGAGCCCCTTTATTTTTTAAAGACCTTAATACTTTAGGGGGAATTAGTGAAATCTTTAGGGAAAAATGTGAATGGAAGTAGTTATTTGACCTTGTCTTGCTTGAACTGCATCAAATGTAATGTCTGCCTTGCACTTGTGATATAAGTAAAAATTAACACATTTAGAGACATTATCCATCACAACTAATTCTGCAACACTATCTATGTACCTTACCTACTTTAGCCTAACATTTTTTCCTTCTTTATTTGGGTGCACTTAGACTGGAAAACCCTTATCAATATTCCTTTTCTTTTACATGGCAATCCTACCTAAGTTTGCACTTATTATATCCAAGGGCTCAGATTAAACTATTGAGCTCCTTTTATTTACTCTATCTATCTACTTATCTGCCAAGTTTACACTGTTTGGTTAGATATTTATTCTCTATTCTACAACATGAAATTGAAAAAGGAATGAGCCAAGTTTAAACAGTTTTACTATTCATGAATTGTGGCATAAGTAACAAGTTGCACACAATTGCTTATTACAAAAAATGAAAAAGTAATGGCATTTAGACTTGCACACTTTCTTGGTCTATTTTTGTTTGGGGTTCATTTTCCTTCACATTTTTTGACCATCTTTCTTCTTTTTACCCTTTGAGTTTTCTTTTAGTGTATACTCTCTTTACATTTTTTAAATTTTTTTATTTTTTGAAAATATGAAAAGCCTTTGCAACAAGAAAATGTATGAACATATTAGAAAGTTTATCAAGTCAATCATGAAATATGACACTTATTGGTATAGGAGTATAATAGGGTCCACGTGAATTATCAATCATACAATTAAACTAAAATAAACTACTCGCGAGCTCAAATACCCTCCCCAACTCAAAACATTGTGATTATGTTGTGTTCAACTAAGAAGGTATAGAGGGGACCGTTTCTGCCCATGGGGTAAGTGGTCTATGTGATGAATCAAAACTCCTTGAGGAGCCAAGGGCCTGCACAGAAGAAACTAACCATGACATAGAAGCTAGAGTTCAATTAGTATGGCGTGAAGTGTTGTAGTTGTTGCAACAGACTCCAAAATTTTGGCTTGCACTCAAGTTTTAGAGCCTTCCTTGGTCTTTTCCTTTATTGTTGCAAACATTCAAGCTCATTCCATGAGCTTTTTTGAAGTTCTTTGGCCCCTTTTGCTTGTTGGATTAACTGTTGTCTTTTGGCATGTTTGGTTGTTACGTAATGTTTGTGAGCCTTTTCTGGTTGTTTCAAAGGTCAGTCTTTGTGTATATGAGTTTTTCTAGCCATGTAAAGATATGTTGCACTCATACACAAGGTCTAGAGCATTGTTGCACTGGTGTCATCACGGTCGTCCTAAAGTCTATATTAAGTGTCACTCTTGTTGCATCTTGTCATGGGGCAATGACATAAAGGGGAATGCATTGTTTGTTTGATCTGATGATCTATGTTCTGATGTCATCAAAGTATGCTAAGTGTGTGATCATAGTTCAAGTTCATCATGAGTACATCTCCCTTTTTTCACTTAGCCATTTTCAGAAAATATTCTTGATTAGGGAACTTAGCTTCACTAGGCCCTAACTGAGTTGTGCATTGCCTAGTCTCAGCCCTCATGGATGTGACCTTGTTGCCTGAAAATGCATAGTGTGTAGTCAATCTCCTCTAGGGTTGTTTTTCTACACAATTCCATAGTCCAATAACCTTCCTTGACCCTTAGAATTACGTATTTGTGCTTCCCAGTCTGCCTTGAACTGCGCACTTCGCACCTTCAACCCTTAATATTTTCCCTTTCTTGTTGAAATTGTGTAATGTGCAGAGAGACCAACCTTTCTTGGCCCCCAAAATTGTGGATATGATTCTTCTAGTGCCCTTCCCTCAACCGGAGCTCACTGGCTTCAGAAACTACAAAGATTTTCCCTTCAAACCCCTTTGTTTCCTAGTCTCCCTTGCCTCTTGAAACTGAGAAATCTATCCTCAAGGGCCTCATCCCACAGTACCCATTGCTTGCTTGAACTACACAATTATGTCCTTTAGTGGGCACTGCACAATTTTTATCCTTAGTTAGGATTATGCAGAAAATATCCCCAGTCAAGCCTAAGTTGTGCTCTGTGTAGTCTCAGTGATCAAGATCTTTCCCTAGCAGCTGGAACTACACAATGCATAGTCATTGATCCCTTTCTCTCAGTTTGTCACTTTTCCCGAGCTAAGTTCATGGATAATAATGCATCATCTCAAACTAGGGAGTTTTCGAATTGATGTCATCTCGTCATGAATGAATTGTAGGAACATGTACACTATCAAGTCATGGCGAGACGATGAAGAAGGAGAAGGAGGGAAGCATGCCTAAGGACTCACTTGTGGCTGAAATTACGAGTGGACCTATCAAGAGCAAGTAAAGGGACATAATTTGGAACCCATCTTCCAAGACTGAAGATCATTGAATACCCCACATCACCAAGCTATGCGAATGAGAAGAGAAAGCATATCCAAGAACACATCTAGCACTCAAAAGAAATAGTGACTTCACATTGCCACATCATCAAGCCAGTCCATGTCAGCAGTGTCATGTCAAGTCGTGTCATGAGTTGACCTATGCCACATCACTATTATGGACCATGTATACTATAATAAAATGTATTGTAAAGTGGAAGTCCAAAGGACACACATGAATATGAAGAGTCATGTAAGTTGAAAATTCATAGAAAGTTGAACAGCCATGAGGGCACTCAAAGGGTCACAAGGGGGAAGCATCACCCCTTGGTTATATATACCCCCTCATTGTATGAGCAAAGGAATTTTCACCTTGGCTCCTCTTGCAAGGCATTAGAGAGATCAACTAGTTCTTTGAGGAGCACAGGGTGGCTCCAATGTCCCACTATTGGGGCTAGTGATGTACAATGTAAACATGTGTCTTGGAAATTTTGCTTAATAATATAAGCCTTTTAAGGCCAACACGTTCTTCATGCATGGACTATGAATGTTTGTAAGACTATTTTGTGAAGGTTTGTATTTCATAATTGTTGTCACATGTACGAAGATAGTTGAACTATTTTGGTTATTTTAGTGCTTATCTCATTGAGAATGTGATGTAATGGCTGTTAACGTTGTGCCATCATTCTAGACTATTCCGTGGGATATTAGAAAGATCATTCATTTATTGTTGATGGCAATGACCGTCACATCCGTTGTGGACTATTCCGCTGGATGTTAGACGGATCTTTCCTTGTTTATTGGTTGTAATGACTGTCGCATCCATGATGGACTATTCTGCTGGATGTTAGACGGATATTTTTGGTTCATGTGTGTCTCTTCCTGGGTGGTACTATTACCTCTCACTTAAAGGCTCACTTTTATATCCTCCCTTTGTAGTAGAAGAACCTCGAAAAAGTTGCAGTGCACACTCACCTGGCACACTCCTCTTGCTTCTTGAAGACACCATTGCATCACTCTTTTGTGCTGACAGCTAGAGCCAAGGAAAATCTTTAAGGATTTGGAAACTGGGCCTTTATACCGGATGGGACTCCTACAACAAACAGTGTGAGGTATGATAGGGACTTCATATCGGGGAGATCCCCTGAATGTTGGCTGGTCCAACACCATCAACAGATGGATAACCCATGTTCGGCTAAGTGTCGAGGGTGTTCCTATATATATATATATATATATATATATATATATATTATATAATATATATATGCACAACTTAGGAGAGATAGGCATGAAGGAATTGTCTAAGTGTTGAGAGGCTTAGTGGGGCCATTTTCCATTATGTGATGGGCGATTCTCGATCACACGCCTCGAGGGGGCATGTCTTGCTTATGTGGTCCCAAGGAAAAAGGGAGCAAGGAAGAGCGAGAACTATCATAACAATTGACAAGGGGTTGTTTCTATCATGAGATAAGAACCTTCTTGTCCTAGTTGCGGAACCTCTAGGAGGTATTCCACAAGTGTGGTAGTGGGGAAATAAACGATGGCAAGGCGATGTAGGGGCTCAAGGGTCAGGCTTCACCAAAATTCCCAGAAACCTTTATAACATAAAATTCATGTATTTCACAAGGGTCAAGACCTTGGTGGGACCCATGCATGGGGTTTAGGTGGCACAATGATGTAGGAGGTGGTAATTACATGGCGTTCTAGTGGTAAGATAGGTGGTAGCCACAAACAACCTATTAGAGGTTCAAATAGCCCAAAAATAGGTGACACATGGCAGCCTTGGAAAGCACCACATGGAGGACATGTAGTCAATGTGACATCATCTCAAGATGAGATCAACATGATGATTGGGTGACATCATCTCAAGCCTTGAACCTCAGTGTATCTCATCGCAACAACGTTGAGAAGAGGAAGATATTGACAAGGGTTGAGACAAGAAATAGTGCTACATGATTAAGAGTTTTGCATCTAGGGACGTCGGGGTCTCGAAACTTAAGGCCTAATTATTGTAACATAGGTGGGTGAATTGGGAACGTGAGGTTGATGGAGGCCGAGACATGAAGTCCTTTCTTCATTTGATGTGGAAGATTCATCTCACCTTGGGCTATTTGTAAAGTGCAAATGCGTGGAGGACCAAGAGAAATACGTTGAGGTAAGGTTACTTATAGTTTAAAGGAGTGTAATGAGGTGATAAGGTCCAAGAGGGTGTGGCTGCCATGTGAGGTTCTAATGCTGATGGGGAAACCCAAGTGGGCCACATCATGGGCTCAACCTGGCAGCCATGATGATGTGGTTGCAGTTAAAAAGGGCCAAGTTCATATGGCAATAACTTTTGATTTGTAGCTTGAATCATAATAAAAATTATATTTCCAGAAAGCTCTCGACGAGGAAAATATGATGGTGGTATTTATTCTAAGTGTCAAGGAGGTTGAAAAATAAGAAGTTTTATGATCCCATTTCCTTGATAGGACTATGGAGTTTGGGTTAAATCAAAATAGCATATCTCACGTAGCTCAAAACCTCCAAGGGGGTGGATGGGGGTGTTACAGAATCCATAAGCTTGAACATACAAGCTAGAATTTCACACCAAGCTGACTCCAAAGGTGTTTTGTAGTCCTTGAGATAATAACTCTCATATTACTCATGCCCATTTATTAGTGAGAACGTATCATTCACGTAAAATAAATTTTAATACGATCATGTAGGGAAGCCATGAAAACTATGCCTAATTTTTTTACTTTTTGACTCTTAGATTAAGGCAATGACCTATGATATTGAACGATATGGGCTAATTAACTAGTAATATCAAGGCCAAGACTCTCACCTCTTAACCCACCAAAAGGGATTTCCAACACCAATTAATCGAAGTCAAAGTTTAGTTATGGATTAACATGGAAGATAATTCTTGAATTTTTTGGTGAGCTTGATGGGTGGTGTGTGATGCTTCTAAGAAATAAAATGTCCATATATGTAGAAGTATGAGGGGTACTCCTTGTAGGTATCATGATTTCAAGAAATCAATGGAACAACATTGCTTGATGAAGGCTCTCAAGTCTTCCTTCTCTTTTATGATCACCTATACATTTATGTGGTACAACTTTTAGCCTCGTCAAAGAGTCTTGATGCCTACCAAATCAAATTTGTAAGGGTGGAGAGCTCATGTTGATTCTCCAAGATTGATTCTTAGGGAACATGTGTTTGTTAGCAAATATAACAAATATTGCTTTTAGATATTCTATGAAGACTAAAAGCACTTAGTCTTCCTTATAGATTTTAAGAATTCATCCAATAATCTCGTCAATAAGACCATATGAGACAACCTACCCTTGGAAAATATTTCCTAGGGCCCCTTCCTAACACATCAATGAAAGGCTAGTCAAGGTATTTTCTCCAACAAGCATTCTTACTAGTCTATAAATGAAGGCCATAAGGCCAATCTGCAAAAATACATGTCTACAACTAAGGGCCCCCTAAGGCTCTACCAACCAGGATTTCCTAAAGACAAAGAAACTAATTTCCCATGAACGCCATCAATATCATTCACAATTCATTTCCCATAGAATTTATAATGAGAAAGCATTATACATTCAACTAGTAAACATCAACGAAATTAGAAATTATGAACAACAAAATACAAGAGAGAATACTTATGTAGATAATTAAATGATTGTAATTGAATACGAGTGAGATCTTTTCAACCTAACCATAGCTTCAATTGTGCTTTTATCTCTCTACAAGTTGGCACAGTGTAGCTAGACAATGATACCACCAAGGTAACTCAAATTCACTCAAGAAAATGATGATGATGCGGGCTAGTACTCTCATAATAATTTTATAGCATAAGTCCCTCTTTCCCACTAAGCATAGGGCTTCCGTGAACTCTGAAATGCCTCTCCATCTAGTGGGAAAAAACATGACGGGTCTCCTTCACTACTTAGGTAGTCCCTCATCATTCTTCCTTCTTGGTGTCACTCCAACTTGCATTAATTCATATCCCTTTCACTTAACTTGGATTTGAGGTTCTTCTATAAGAATTTACCATGCAAGAATGGGTCTTTACAATCCCAAAATGCATCGTCGCACATCTAATTGACGAATAACATTTTTATGGATGAAGTTGCATAGCCAAATTGAGCTCTAGTCACCTAGAACATTAAATATATATCCCACTGCCGAGTTTACTCCTCCAGGCATTTGTGTGCTTCTCTTCTTTATGTGGATGTCTAAATCCCCCATGAGGTGATTGTTTCAGAAAGCACTGTTCAACCACCACCCAACCTCCTTAATTGTGGCAAGTGGTTGCTTCAACTACCAAGTTCTTCATTCATTGATTTTCTGGGTTAAAAGGGAAAAGGTAAGGCAACATTTTTAAATTTTTAAAAGGGAAAAAGTAAGGCAACAATGTTCATAATTTATCTATTTCAACTTAAAAGAAACTAAAAATCATCTACTAATACTCACAACAACTCTCGAAGATATTTATATTTACAGGTTAAGGAAATCAAAATGAAACTATAAAATTAAATAAATAAAACTAACCACTTCATGACCATGATTGTTTTTGAAATATGGTAACATTGATTTTTAGAGTCAATTATATCTTATGAAATTGGTATTTCCTTGAATTGAGATATGAGTAGCATATGTACATCGTACTCAAACTAAATCATCATATACTGAAGCGCGAGCAAGGCTAGACCATCTATTAGAATTGTTCAGCGTTATACTGAAGCGCGTTTATGTATCTTTTAAGCTGCCAGGTGTACCATCCGCACGCACTCAGCGCGGCTTTTTAAGCAGTCACCGTGTAACGCGGTTTCTGTCCCTCTATATATGCTGCGACTCACCTTACAGAAGCAGAGAGATTTACTTGCGATGGTGTAGAAACAGCTTTATGCGTCCTGAATTTGAACCCTCTCGCCCTAACAATACCTCCTCGTTTTAAAGAATTCGAGCTTTGCAAACACGTCTTGAGTTAAGTTAGACTCCGGAATACCCGACATGACTAAACCCTCGCAAAACCAGAACCGCCGCAACAGACGCGAAAACCGATCACGGAAGTCACGGCAGTTCAAGGGAATCCGAATGAGAAAATGGGGGAAATGGGTGTCGGAAATTCGAATGCCCCATTCTACTTGCAGAATTTGGCTCGGCTCCTATGACACGCCGGAAATGGCTGCCCGCGCATACGATTTTGCGGTGTATTGTCTCAGGGGATCGAAAGGCAAGTTCAATTTTCCCCACTCTCTGCCGGAAATCTCCAGCGCTTCATCTCTATCACCGCCGCAAATTCAGGTTGCCGCCGCCAAGTACACCGCAGAAGAATTCCCGTTTCCTTCTGAAGACGCGGCGTTCTCAATTTCCCATACAGCAGCGGAATGTAGGAATGACGGCCAAGAGATGTCAGCATTTTGGGACTCTGTTCCTGAAGATATGGATAATGTCGAGTCTCTAACTTTAGAGGATTTTCCACCATTGGATGTGCCTATGGATGATTTTGAGGTTCTGTTCCCGATGATGGAAAACTGGGGCAGTGGGGCTTTCTAATTTTTTTTTATCTGGTGAAGATTCCGCCATGAAATTCGACTTAAGTTTTATACTTATTTAAGAAATTGATGAGATTAGTGAATTGTTGCTGTGAAATGGCTCATCTCTGGGAGCAAACATACCATAAAACATTGAATCTCGCCAAATTTTCAAGGGATGATCCGTGTTTTACGTCTGGATCAGAGCTCTGAGTTTGGCCATATTTTAAGGGATGAGCAGAGTTCTCAATTTTAGCAAAAATTTAAGGGATAATCAGAGTTTCGAGTTTTAAGTTTTATGCATGTTGGAATTTTATGACGCAGATTTGGATCAGAGTTCTCGGTTTGGTAAAGTTTTAAGGTTTTTATGCAGGTTGGAATTTTATGACGAAGCTTTGGATCAGAGCTCTGAGTTTGGGCCAAATTTTAAGGAATGATCAAAGCTCTCAATTTTTATGACGAAGCTTTGGATCAGAGTTTTAGTTTTAAGTTTTATCAATGTTGGAAATTTTATGACGAAGATTTGGATAGAGCTCTGAGTTTGTTGGAAATTTTATGACGAAGATTCGGATAGAGCTCTGAGTTTGGCCAAATTTTAAGGAATGACCAGAGTTTTCAATTCTAGCAAAATTTTAAGGGATGATCTGAGTTTTGAGTTTTATGCAGGTTGGAATTTATCAGAGTTCTCAAATTTAGTACAATTTTAAGGGATGATCAGATTTTCCAGTTTTAAGTTGTATGCAGCTTGGAATCTTATGACGAAGCTTTGGATCAGATCTCTGAGTTTACCCAAATTTTAAGGATTGATCTTTAATTTTAAGGGATAATCAGAGTTTTGAGTTTTACGTTTGATGCATGTTGGAATTTTATGACAGATTTGGATTAGAGCTCTGAGATTGGCCAAAATTTAGTACAATTTTAAGGGATGATCAGATTTTCCAGTTTTAAGTTGTATGCAGCTTGGAATCTTATGACGAAGCTTTGGATCAGATCTCTGAGTTCACCCAAATTTTAAGGATTGATCTTTAATTTTAAGGGATAATCAGAGTTTTGAGTTTTACGTTTGATGCATGTTGGAATTTTATGACAGATTTGGATTAGAGCTCTGAGATTGGCCAAAATTTAGTACAATTTTAGGGGATGATCAGATTTTCCAGTTTTAAGTTGTATGCAGCTTGGAATCTTATGACGAAGCTTTGGATCAGATCTCTGAGTTTACCCAAATTTTAAGGATTGTGGATAATCAGAGTTTTGAGTTTTACGTTTGATGCATGTTGGAATTTTAGGACAGATTTGGATTAGAGCTCTGAGATTGGCCAAATTTTAAGGATGATAAGAGTTTTCAATTTTAGCAAAATTTTAAGGGATGATCAGAATTTTAAGTTTTTATGCACGTTGGAATTTTATCACTTAGGTTTTGTCCTAGTTATTTTACAAACAAAACAAAAAGTTCAAACAAAACAAAACAACAGATTTAAAAAATAAAAATAAAAACAAAAGATTTAAAAAATAAAAATAAAAATAACAGAAACAAAAGGTTTAAAAAATAAAAATAAAATATCAATAAAAACTGAGACCAAATCTCTTAACATTTCCATTTTCATGGATAATAATTAATATTTCCATGCTGGCAATTCTAATATCTAGATCATTGTAATAATAATTCACATTTAGAAGTGTTTGCTTTCCCTTTAGCAATAACTCATATTTAACAATTTTCAATTCAGTATTATATATAACTCACATTTACGAATTTTTATTTTTGGTTTTACAAGGATTAGATATGGTCAATTATATGTACTAGTCATTATCTTAAAAGGGGTAAAGATACTCCAAAGAAATATAAAATTTGGGAAGATCATCTTTTCAAGAATAGAACAAAAAATAAACTCATAAATTTTAAAATTTGAAATCAGCTACATAAAAAAAAAAAACTTTTAATAATAACAAATAATCATAATTTTTTATTTATAAGATATAAATAGCTAAATAAATGTAATTACATTCAATATGTTGATGCCAAACAAATATTCATTTTTACTAAAACTTTACATGCACACACAATTTGTATTAAAAAAACTCAAAATCTTGAACCCTGTTTAATTTTAAATATAGAACCCATAATGATTTTATTGTCCCAACATGATGAACAACAAATAATGTCACAATGTAACGAACAATAAATGATATGACAATTGGACAAAAAAAATGATGTCGTAATGTGACAAACAACAAATTCCACCACACATGCGACGAACAACAAATGACTTTGCAATGTGATGAATAATAAACAACATTGCAATATTATTATATCAAAATGTGATGAACAACAAATGTCATCACAATGCGATAAACACCAAGTGTTGTGACAGTGTTATGAACAACAAATGTTAAAATGACTAACAACAAACAACATCACCATGTGACAAAATATAAACAACATTGCAATATGATGAACCACAAACACCTTTGCAATTGGAAAAAAATAGTGTCTCATTGTGATAAACAAATATTCATATCGTAATGCATTGAACAAAAACTATTGTCAACCATGGTCAAGCATGTTTAACTATGTAAGCCATGATCAACCTTTGGCTGACCATAGTTAGACACGATCAAGCATGATCATCCATGGTTAACCATAGTCAACGTGGTAAAGATACCCAACCATGGTCAACCAATGTCAAATATGGTTATCATATGTTCAACATTGTTAATTAAGGGTAATTATGGCCAATCATGCTCAACATGATACATCGTCAACTATAGATTGTATGTGCATCTTAGCTAGCCATAGTTGATCATAGTCATCTACAGGGAAATGCTAACATCCTTGTCAACCATGTTCACCATAGTAAACCACATGTTGAACATTGTCAATCATGGTCGAACGAACTCAACCATGGTCATACATGGTCAACAAGTATAACCATGTACAACCTTGTTCATCCATGGTCAAATAAGATCAACCATGGTCAACCATAACCAACCATGGACAACATGGTCAACCATAGTCAACCTTGTGAACCTTCTTCAACCATTAATTTACATTAACACTAACATCAATGCAACATTGACACTAACATTAATGTAACATCATCCATGGCTAACCACAATTGACAAATATTAATATGACAAGGATCAACATTAATGTGACATTAACATCGATCCATGTTAACCCTAGATCTATCAAGCATTGATAGGGATCAAATCTCTTAAGGTGTAAACCTTTTTTAGATTGCAAAACTTGAAGAAAGGTTTGCACATTAAGAGATTTGATACCTCTCGTTACTTGATAGATTCAGATTTAACATGGATCTATGCTAGTCATATATATATATACATATATGCCATGTGTCAACTCCATGCTAAGCATGAAAGGAATTACACATTTCCTTTCATCTTGAACAACACACTAATAAAATGTTTTAACCATAAATTATTTTATTTTTTCTTTTTTCATGTGCTTTATAGAATATATATAGTCTCGCTCTTTTTATATAGATAAATAGATAGATAGATGGATAGATAGGTAGATATTTGCATTATTTTTTTTGTTATTGATAATTATTATAGATATTGCATCTCAATATCAATAGAAGGAATTACATATCTCCTTCTCTCAAGTAACACAACAATATTTAATGTTTTAACCATAAGAAGTTTTTATTTTTAATTTTATATATAGAGTCTTTCTCTCTTTCTATCTCTTTATATACACACTCCTCCTTCATCTTAAGCAACACACTAACAAAGTATTGTAACCACTGTAATTTTGTTAATTTCATTTACTTTTTGTAATATATATAATCTCTCTTGCACAAATTCTCTCTATAGATAAAATAATATTTGCATTAACTACTTTTTTTTAATTATTATTAATTTTTTTAAGTGTTATATCTCAATTCCATATTAAACATTGAAGGAATTATAAATGTTCCTCCATACCCTGAATTAAAAAGTCTATACAAAGATATTTTAGGCATATTGAAATATTTCATTAATTATCTACATTCAAATTTATTTGTTACTAATATTTTTAAAAACTACATATGAACTTCATATTAAGAATTGAATAAACTACACATCTAGTCACATTGGAAAGTGAAAATATAAACAATTTTTTAATTTCCCCATATATATATATATATATATATATATATATATATATATATATATATATATATATATATATATAATATAATGTAAGTCTTTAAATATCACATGTCACCTTGAATACAAAATGAAGTACACATCTCCTTGTCACTGAACTGTAATATCAATATTTACTTTTAAATGCCAATGTGTTAGTAATGCAGGAATTACACATCTGCGCTGCACCACACTCAAAGTTAAAAGTAAGTATATATATATACATACACACACACACACAACACATACAATACTATATCTCTTTATATAAATTTGATGTAAAATTAAAGTGAAAATTGAAATATTCCTTATTAGTATTTATTATTATTTTTAAATAAAAAAACTAAGGGACAAATCTCCATGAACGGTAGAGAGCCTCTTTGCACAAGAATTTTACTTAGATGAAATATTATGAGATTAATTTATAAAATAATTAGATTTTTTTCTTTTTTTTTTAATTAAAATATCATAATTGAATTTATTTATAAAATAGTTACACTCTTTTTTCTTTTTTAATTATATTGATTAATCAAACTTCTGCATTTTACTGTTTAGAAGCAGCGTGATAAAAAGAGGGAAAAAAATGTGAGACATTTTGTATCACAAGCCCTAATGTGTTTGTAACATGAGAAAGACATTTCATACAATTGATTTTTAACAAAGAGTCTCCCAATACTAAGACTTGTGAGATTGTAAAGAGGGCATATGTAATCATGCAACTCTAAAGCAAAACATCAGAAGGCAAAAAATTCCATTTGAGCTCCCCTAGATTATTGACGCCTCTTACATAATTGGCTTTGACCTAAAACACAAGTGAACTTAAGAGGTAGAGGGAAAACCCCAAACTTAAGGTTCCGTGGCACTTTGTGATGGGATCAAAGGGGAAGAAACACATAAGCGGTCAAAATTGCACTGAAGATTGGAAGGGAGGGCAACATTTTTCCTGGAAGCTAATGTTGTTACTTATGATCCAGATGGCCCAGATTGCTAGGAAGGGGATATTTCTGCCTCTTTTTTAACCTCTTCTGTTTAAACCACCTCTGTAAAACCCCTTCTCTTTATGCCACCTCTTCTCTTTATACCATCTCTCGAAATAGTATTTCACTGTAGTACTCTTTTGTGTTGAACTTAATTCCATTGTAGATTTTAAGAATATCTTGAATAACAAGAGAAAATTTATATTTGACATAAAAATGGCCACCATAAACACTGTAAACCACTAAAAAACCAGAGACTTTCTCCTCATCAATCTGAACTGAATTGATTGTTGATACTTCAGGAAGAGATGCTCATTTGTTTCTTCACTGGTTCGACATAAAATGCAGATGCTAAGACCTTCTTTCCCTCTTTTTAAAATTAAGGTCAAGATCATATGTATATGTGTTTAGGGAATTTCACATGTATAATGTATTCAGGGAATTTCGCCTGAGATGTATAATGAAGAAGAAATTATCCTTAAAACTGTGCAGAAGAAAAATTTCATATTGTTGCTTGTGCATGGTATTCCGTAAATTTCATCTTCAATAAGCATCTTCATATGAAATTCCATGAAAACATATGCATATGATTTGACCAAGAATCTTCATATGAAATTTACTGAAGACATACACACATGATCTGACCTTAAACAAAAGTTCGTATTTCAATTGCAAAATTTCATAGTGAAGCAACATCTTCATGTGAAATTCCCTGGAAAAGATATACATATGATCTGACCTTAAGTTCGTATTTCAAATGGGTATGAGATATTGAAAACAAAACAATTATTCAACATTCATCCATGTAGACTATCATCCATTAAGACTCTGAAAGTCCAATTTGAAGTGACATGTTGGTTATGATAAATGGAAAATTATCCACCCTCCATATATATAAAATAAATCAATCATGGCTTGATGTGTAATTCATCCAATTCTTAATACAAATTAATATTCAATATATAATTATTAATAATAAAACTCAATGTGGGTGATAAATAAAATATTTTAATATGCAAGTTAAATAATATTGACATGTATTTTAAAATATATTAATGACCAGAATTTTTTTTAATGTTGACAATGTGGTCCATAGATAAAATATTTCGATGTCAATTATATATATTTTATATGATTTAAAAAGGAAAAAAACATATATTATATAAAGCAACTGAAAAGAATAATTTTTTATTACACCAATAGGTGCTCTCCAACCCAGTATGGAAACGATTTTTTAATGTCAACATACACATTTTGACTTGGTTAAAAATAAAATATTTTTTTTAAAAATAGAATAAATAATAAGAGGAGAAAATTTCTGATAATTGAAATTAGAAAATATTAATTATAATAATTGTTAATTATAATTTTAGCTATAAGACTATAAAGTAATTAAACTATCCCTTGAACGGGGTGTGAGTTGTCAAATGGTCTCTTTGGGGTTGGTGCCATGATTACCACCACAAAAGGAAGGGTTGGAGGGTGGCCTTGTTACAACCCTCGCAATTTGAATTGTATCGCAATTTGGCATCTCACATGTAGCTAATTAATGTCTCAAGGGAAGGTCGAAGGGATGCCTCTACGCTGGGGTTTTATGAAGGTAGCTTTCAATTCTTAGGTGGCAATTTTCTTGTTCTGGTAGTTGGAATGGTTACAAGGTTCTCGGTAAGCCTAAGGTAGAACATGAAGGAATTTTACATGGTCTGCCAGCTTGGTGTAGACGACTCCCTTTATCCTCTGATTAATGACGACAATTATGTTATTTTTCTAAGTCACCCTTATATTCCTTCGCTTGTAAGCCAAGTTCATTTTCTTTATCAATGGGGAAGTGTTTATAATTATATGCCTAGAGTCAACTGGAATTTGATCCGTGATTTCTAGAAGGAAAATGTTGTTTTTTATGATGGGTTGTCTCAATATTGTACTATTGTTTCTTTCTATTTTTGAATCCTTCTATCTCGCATGGGGATTTACTTCAGCTTTCTGGTCTGGAATTCAATATATATCTCATCCATTGATGACTATGTTTATTGCTTTCCTTGTTCATTGTTTTTGTTGGTTGTTAAGAATCAGGGTCTACTGGGTAAGGTCCCTCTTGATTTGACTCTGTATCTTGCCTTAAGATGGTTTGGGGAGCCTTGGTTTGATGTTTCCAGACTCTTGCAACAAACCCAAATCATTTCCAGGGGAAATTTCTGGGTTTATAGGCCTAATACTCATTGTTATCTAGATTTATGTTGTGGTATCCTTATAGGTTTAATTTTGCAGTGTTTGTACCAAGACCTTAAGCTTGTTATTTGTTGTTAGATCGAGGTATTGGCTTCATGTATTAAAGTTTTGATATCATTGTCGTGTTTGTTTAAGTAGCAAAATGTTTCTCCCCTCCAACAAAGGCTCCTCGGCTAGTGGAGGTCGTGGGTGTGGTATACATGTAGGGAAACGTCATGGGAGGATCCAACCCCATCCTTGCCAAGCTAGGGGTAGGGGCCACAAATCCACGTCGAGACTCATTCGAGACTAAGCTTAGTCATTTTTAACATGCACTTTGATGCAAGTTCATAAGTTAATATCGGACCGAGAAGCATAATTAAATCAATAGGTAGCAGGTGTAGAAATAAATATGGAAGAATGACGCGACTTGGTGCTGGACCTGGTCATTCCAGAGGCAGGACCTCCCAATATAAGAATAATGTATACCTATACTAGCTAATGAAGAATATTGTGGCCAAAGCCTTGACAAATCCTGTATTTAGCTCTTCCAAGACTGATCATGGACTAGAGGAAATTTATAAAGAATTTCAACTCATTCAATTACAGATCTAGCAGCAGAATGCTTGCCTCAGTTGCATTGAGAAACATATCCCCTGTCTCCCTTAGACAAAATT
This sequence comes from Pinus taeda, assembly GCA_000404065.3. Lineage (NCBI taxonomy): Eukaryota > Viridiplantae > Streptophyta > Pinopsida > Pinales > Pinaceae > Pinus > Pinus taeda. The sequence continues at coordinate 21,575 of APFE030480239.1, read as the reverse complement.
ACCTAGTTCAAGTGCAAATGACCCAACTCTAGTAGACTCATCTGATGACTAGTAGTTTTCTTGAATTAGTTTTGGTTTTAATTTTTTTGTATTTCGATGAATAATCTTCAAACTATGTTCTCTTGTTTTAGTTATTTAGATTTTAGAGGGCTTAAATATACCTAGACATATATAGCATTGCTACATAGTCTTAAACTTTTATGTTTTTGGATGGCTTATCATGCGGTTAGGTGGCCAACAAATATGGTTTCCCTCTAGGCAGGTTGAGGCCACCTAGCCAATTGGATTATGGTTGTAACATGCCTTTTTGAAGAAAATGAATGAAAAGGTCCTGTCAAGATTACAAAAGAAAAAATAAAGTTAAATTAAGCTATAAAATTATCATGGTTTACAAGGCCATGATATTTCTCCATGGTATTTGTTATGATGAAGCACATTTAAAGGCTTGAGGAAATACATTATAGAATGCAAGAGTACTATGTTACATCAATATTAACTCCAGACATGACTCTTCTCAATTCTTCGTAGATCTAGATTTATTTGTATAATTAAAACATTTTAATGTCTCACCATCATACATTTTGGGAAAATTTTCAGGGTTCAACAAAGATTTCTTTGAATTGCAAATTTAAGTTGTACACAATCCAAGTGTCCAATGGGATTTTCAAGGCATTGAATCCATTTATACATTGCAATTTAAATAATGACTATTACAACATAAATATAGTGAATCACTTAATTTCTATCTCAACATAAATATAGTAAATATACACTACAAAGAATTATCAAAGAAGGTAGTTAAATAACTAAAGTAATTACACACTCATAATTTCAATTTCGAATATTGTGCAATTTTAATAAATATCATGCAAATATTAAGAGGGATAAAAATAAAAAAGAACAGTTTTATAACAATTATATGTGGGTAATTATAAACCAATTCATATTAAAGACCACTAAGCTAGTTTTGATTAAAGTTGATACTTTGATCATTGAATTACGAATGGTTGAGTGAATCCAACAAACTTCCACCTTACAAATTCTTGAGAAAATCAAGTGAACCCAGTCTTAACGGAGTGAGTGACTATGACAAGTGATTATGTTAAGGTTAATTGTATTTTGTATATTTATACATTTATTCTTTGTTTTTTTTTCAATAAATGTTGTTTTCTTATTAACTATATATATATATATATATATATAGTATATATATATATATATATATATATATATATATATTATATATATTATATAAGTGACATGTGTCAATGTTAGCATAGACGAAATCACACATTGCCCTCATATTGGTTTGTAGAATGCACCAAAATAAATTATATCAATTTGATAACACCTCTAACTTCTACTTTATATTGTGATTTGAATATGTGTACTTGTTTGGATTTACCTACAAAGGTTATTAGATAAAATGCTCAAATATTTGGCTAACCACTCTAGAGTAATTGTGGAGAAAGAAGAAAATGTATTTTCCCTCCCAATTGGTTTCCACACAAATTCAATAATGACAAGCTCTTAAGGTTCTTGGAGAATGTAGCTATGGTTGGTCATCATAATCCTTGATATATTTATAATACTATGTCAAAACATGAAAGAAAATTAAATTTTAAATTAGAAGAAAGAATTTTTTGAAGGGAAATCAACAAAACCACCTAAAATTAAGATCCTTGAAAATTGCTCATACTCATGTAAATAACATATTTACCGTTAGTTACTACCCATCATAATTTAAGCAAGCATTTGCATAAAATACGAATATGAGCAAGATGTAAATAAATATACTTACTGAGAGTTATTTCCCACCATTATTTATGTGATAGTCAACACTTTAACAAATTTGAATAAAAATGTAAATGTGCACACTTACTATAATTTAATTTACAAAGAGACGTGATTTAATTTAAGAGACATGTATCTTGGGTATCTTGGGTATAAAATACACTTGAAAATTTTCATTTTTCACATTCACTTATCACACACATATCTCTCTCTTACGCATGTAATCTCACATATCATAAGTTTTCAACATTTTTAATCTTTACTTTCCTTTCATGATTATTGGTTGAATTTTTAAAGTGTGATTCCTTGATGAATATAAAAGAACTATAATATATATTCACAAGTAATTACCATAGTTTAGAAATAAAGTACTTGTATCAATTGTACTAAAAATCAACATGGTATCAAAGCTTTGGTGAAGCAAATAAGTTGAATATCACATCTAAGCCTATGCAAGGAGCTAAGATAATCATTGTCTGCCAACAAAGTTAAATATCGAGGGCACATGTTCACAAGAATGTTATTACAAGTAGATGTGATAGGCTTGGTTGATATCATGCACTCTTTCTCTGACGAAAGTTGAAGGAATTATGTCAGAGGGAGAAGTTGTGGTAGAAATAATTGCCTTGGGGAAAAGTTAGAGAGCCTTACTGTAGCTTTAGAGTGAGTAGATATTTAGTTCGAAATTATGGATTGTCATTGACAATGTCAAGCTAGATAGTTGATATGTTGAAAGGCTACAATGGAAGAGAGAGAAGACATAACTACCACAACATGATATGTCTTAGTGTGAGAGGGAGCACCTAGTCAAGATGATAGGGAAGTAGTTGTGGTGATAGAACCAATAAAAGGGTTGGTGTACCTGCATGGTACATTTGGTCATCGAAAAGTTAGTTATGTTTTGAGATTTTCCTTTGATCCAAATCTACGAAGGAATGAAATGAAATACAATTTTAAACAAAAAACATAGAGATATAGTGAAACAAAACTTCAATTAATAAATAACAACTGCTGAAAATTGTTTACGTGTAGAAAAGAAACAAACTAGCTCGAGCGATGGTAGATTATCTCTGAGAAGAGATGTGATGACTACATGCCTTATAAAATGAGTTACGTTGAGGGTTTGAGTTCTTTTTATCATGGATAAACAATGATAAAACCTAAACATCCCAAAACCTAACCTTAGGAGATGAATCGTCAAAAGTTTGTGGGCCACAGTGGGGTTAGTTAGAATGCCAACTTCCTAGGATTGTAACTTTGGCATATGATCTTCGTTTAGCATGGACGATACCTTGTTAGAAATATATATCTGAGGAAAATAATTTTTTATTTCAAATAGTGATTCATGGAACCTTGTTTTCCTGTTTTCCCAAAAAAATCATTTTAGGGCCTCAAAACGGATTCGAAAGTTCAAGACCCAAAAAATTGCTAAAAATAGAAAGTATGCTAGAAAATAGGAAACCAAAAGGAAACAACGTTGGGGGTCCAAGTGAAATAAGCGGGTGGCCACCAATATCCACCTGGGTCAGTCCTTCCCCCTTAGGGAGTAATGGTCCCCATTGAGTTCAGTGCCTCCATGAGATGGGAAAACTTCTGTTGAACTTAGTCCCTAGTTAGCCACTTAACTTGGTGCAGGAGCTTGTCAGATTTGAGAACCCAATACAGTTGGATCCTTTGTTGGTGAGTATACTTAATTTTTGTTTCCATGATCCGATCAGCCATGGCATGTTTAATGTAATCTTGGTTGAGATCTATTGGTGTCAACTGCTAAAAAATGCCTAATGTGTCCAACAATAGTGGAAAGTATGGCCAAAGGAAATCCATATTGAATACTGGGTGCATGCCAAGGAATGCCGGAATAATTAGCTCAAAATAATTGTCACCCACAACCTTGGTGATAGTGTAAGACTCATATTGGAGTGGTCAAAGCTTCTGATCGGCTCCTGTAAGGTGCTCCTTCTGCAAATGCAACCAAACTTTGTTTCTCAATTGAAACTTTTGTGGCACCTAATGTTGATCATGATGTTTCTTGTACTTGGTATTGGCTTTATCCAGGATATCATGAACCTACTGGAAGATGTACTGGATGCGTTCAATAAACCTGGTGGATTTATTAGCTTTGGACTGAACATGTGAAAATTATGATTGTGTAGTCACAAGAGGCATTGCAACATCAATGGGACATAATGGTTGAAATCCCAAGCCCACTTGAAAGGGGTTGTGGCCAGTCGAACTATGGAGAACTTTGTTATAGTTGTGTTGCACATAGGGCAAACTCTCACCCCATGTTCATGGATACTTGGAGTTGTACATGTGTAGTATGTGCATTATCATCCTGTTGAAAAACTTCGTCTAGCCATTAGTATAAGGATGGAATGCAGTTGACTTGGTGAGTTTAGTTTCCAACAATGACTAGAGGCTCGACCAAAATTCACTCATGAACCTTCTATCTCGATATAATATAATGGTTTGTGGAATCCCAAAATGTATCCACACTCATTCGAAGAAGAGTATGGCAGTGTCTGTTGTTGTGGTACTCTTCTTGCAAGTAGTCAATATAGCCATCTTAGAAATCTATCAATGACCACAAATACACAATCGTTACCATGCTTGGTAGAAGGAAGGCTAGACATATAGTCGATGGAGATGGATTCCCAAGGGTGGCTAGGAGTAGGCAGAGGAGCGTACAAGCCTTTTTTCCTAATGGTTGGCTTGGCGATGGAACATGAAGTGCAATATTTCAAAAATCTTGTTGAATTTTTTTCCAATAGATATACTTATGTAGTACTACCATGTTCTTCTCCAAACCAAAGTGTCTTGTGACTCGACTGTAGTGCGTGTTAGAAAATTATATATTACAGAGCAATGGAACACATAAAATATTGTAGAAATATAAACACAAAAAACACATAAAACAAGAGAGACACAGATATACGTGGTTCACCCAGTTTGGGCTATGTCCACCTCGAACAACCAGTCCTTCCTTTCTATTATCCAGCAAAATGAAGAGACAACCTACAGCAGATCTGCTGTAATATCCTCTATTTTTTCTTAGAGTCTCACCTCTTTGCTTCTCGCTTGGAGAATACACATATATTACACAGACTCAATACAATGCCCTCATACAAAGAAAGGGGTTGCCTTCTAGGGAAAAAAACCCTAAACTAAACATAAGTTCTACTGTCAGATCATCCGCCTAATGAACGACCCAGATTGACTAGAAATTACTATACTTTACAAGGCAATTTTTACATCTGTTTATAGCTTCGGGGGCGCTGCCCCCGAACCCCCCATCCAGGGGGGATCAGCCCCCCCAGACCCCCGCAAGGGGGACAAGTCCCCCCCACACCCCCCCGCATGGAGGGGTGTACAAACTTCCTGGGGTATACATCTAGTTGAAACAAAGAACTCTGAACAATCATGCTGCACACACAACAATCTCCCACTTGGAGAATGATTGTAGCAAACTCCACCACTGCTTCATTTGTTGGACAATGACTCCTCTTTGGACCTAGCTGTTTCTCATCTTCATCGTCATCCTTGAAGACCAATTGAAACTAAGCATATTCTCAGTTTCTCCCTGGTTACAACTTTTGTTAGCATATCTGCAGGATTCTTGCTAGTGTGTATCTTTTCCAGCTTCAACTCTCCATCTTCCAACACTGATTGTATTGAATGGTACTTGAGCTGTATGTGTTTAGTCCTGGAATATAATGCTGAGTTCTTTGCAAGATGAATGGAACTTTGGCCATCACTGTATAACGTGCTCATATCATGCTCCTTACCCAATTTACCCATAAACCTTTGTAACCAAATCATTTCTTTGCTAGCCTCTGTAGCAACAACATACTATGCTTTTGTTGTTGAAAGTGCAACAACACTTTGGATTTTTGAAACCCAACTGACAGTTGTTCCACCAACAATAAATACATATCCTGTAGTGCTCCTCCTGTTATCTCTGTCACCTGCCATATCTGCATCAACATATCCCTGTAGAGAAATGTTTGAACCACCAAAGCATAATGCTTGATTTGTTGTACCTTTCAAATATCTGAGAATCCATTTCACTGCCATCCAATGTTCCTTTCCTAGATTGTTCATGTACCTGCTTACAACTCCCACTGCATGTGCAATATCACCCCTTGTGCAGACCATTGCATACATTAAGCTTCCAACTGTTGATGCGTATGGAACTTTAGACATATAATCCATGTCTTCTTGGGTCTTTGGGCACATTTCCTTACTAAGTTTGAAATGGCTAGCAAAAGGTGTACTAACAGGTTTTGCATTGTCCATCTTAAATCTTTTCAACACCTTTTGTATGTACTCATTTTGAGACAATGTTAATTTGCGATTTTTCCTATCTCTGATTATTCTCATACCAAGGATTTATTTTGCAGCTCCCAAATCCTTCATTTCAAATGAATTTGCAATTTTCTTTTGAGCACATTTATTTCCTGCATGTTAGACCCTGCAACAAGCATGTCATCTACATACAATAACAATATAATATATCTGCCATCATTTTGCTTTTTCAGATAAACACAATGATCAGAGTGACATCTAGTATAACCTTGTTCAGAAATAAACTTGTCAAATTTTATATACCACTACCTTGGAGCCTGTTTTAAGCCATACAAGCTCTTCTTCAACCTACACACTAGTTTCTCCTTCTTTTTTACCTCATATCCTTGTGGCTGTTGCATATATATCTCTTCCTCCAAATTGCCATGGAGAAAGGTTGTCTTTACATCTAACTGCTCAAGATGCAAATCTTCAGCTGCTAATAGACTTAAAATAGTTCTGATTGAAGTCATTTTAACAACAGGAGAAAATATTTCAGCAAAATCAATACCTTTCTTCTATGCAAACCCCTTCACCACAAGTCTAGCTTTGTACCTCTGTTTTCTTCCATCTTCTTCCTTCAGCCTGTAAACTCATTTATTCTTCAATGTAGTTTTTTTTGTAGGCAACTTGACTAAGTCCCAAGTCTGGTTATGTATTAAGGAGTCCATCTCTTCTTCCATGGCTACCTCCCACTTCTTCCTTCTTTCAACCTGCATTGCTTCTTCATAACATTCGGGTTCACCATAATCAGTCAACAATAAATAATATAATGAAGGAGAGTATCGTTCAGGGGGTCTACTTATCCTGGTAGATCTTCTAAGACCACTTTCAGGTGTTTGGGGTGCCTGTTGCTATTGTGGTGGTTGATTATTATTATTTCCAGGCACCTTTACTTTTTCAGTGATTTCATCAAGAAATACATATTCCTTGTTTTCTTTTTCTTGTTTCTTTTCCTACAACTGATTCTTATACAAGACCTTTCCATTGCATCTCTGCTCCTAATGATTTTTTGATTTTCATGATCATATAAGCGATAACCAAAATCTTTAACACCATATCCAATAAAGGTACATTTTTTTTACTTTGCTTCAAGCTTTGTTCTATTTTCTTTATCAATATAGACAAAGACCTCACAACCAAAGGGATTTAAAAAGGAGTAGTTTACCTTTTTACCCGTCCATGCTTCCTTTGGAACACCACCATCCAAGGAACTTGAAGGCCCTCTGTTTATTAGATAAACAACAATATCTACAACATCTGCCCAAAACTGTAAAGGAAATCCTGCATGCAATCTCATGCACCTTGCACACTCCATGATTGTTTTGTTCATCCTTTCTGACACACCATTTTCTTGGGCTGTTCTTGGAACTTTCTTCTCTCTGTGAATTCCATGCTTTGAATTGTACCTATCCACTTCTTTGCTGCAATATTCACCTCCATTGTCTGATCTGAGACACTTCAATTTCTTTCATTTCTCAATATCAACCAAAGCTTTCCATTTCTTGAAAGCATCAAATACATCAGATTTATTCTTAATACAATAAATCCAAGTTTTCCTAGTTGCATCATCAATAAAAGTAACATAATAACGAGAGCCATCGAGAGATGATACTTGAGCAGGTCCCCATACATCTGTATGCACAAGCTCTAATTTTTCGCTCTTCTTTTATTTCCCAACTCTGAGAAATATGACTCTCTTCTATTTTCCATAAATGCAATTCTCACAGAAGTCCAAATCAGCATGCTTCAAATCATCAAACATTCTTTGAGTGAAGAATATTCATCCCCTTTTTACTCATGTTCGAGGCCTATGTGCCATTAATGCTGCATCTGCTCCTTTGGAAGTTAAAGCATTAACATAGTTAGAGAAATACCATTTGCATAAATACAATGTACCAACCTTTTCGCCTTTTGCTATTACCAGGGCTCCTTTGGTGACCTTCCAAGCTTTATCTGTGAAAGTTGTCACATAACCTTCACCGCCTAACTGCCATATTGAAATCAGATTTTTCTTTAGATCTGGAACACGCCTTACCTCCTTTAGTAGCCATTGGTTTCCATTCTACTATTTTACAAGAATCTTACCCATTCCAACAATTTTACTGGGTTTATCATCACCTAAACGAACTTGTCCAAAATCTCCTTGAACATAGTCATGAAAGTATTTCTTATTAGGTGTGGCATGGAATGAGATCCCTAAATCTACCACCCAAGAATCAGTAATATTTTTGAAAGAACGAATCAAAGCATCTTGTAACACCTCACCTGTCACATTTGCTTCGTGATTGTTTTCTTGCTGTGTATCTCCTTCTTTTCCCTTCCAAGATCTACAGTCTTTCTTTAGGTGTCCTTTCTTTTCGCATTTCCATCACACTATCCTCGATTTGGACTTGGATCTGCCTTTCCTTGATTTACTGCGATATCCTGAGCTCTTTCCTCTTTACATTTTTCTTCCCTTAGACTCTGCACTCAAAGCATTACTCAATGTCTCATCAGAGATTTTTCATCGCATTTTCTCGCTAAGGATAGCACTGACAACATCATTAAACTTTAAAGTACTAGATCCAGAAACAGAGTTACTAATGGCCAATTATAAACCATTCCAACTTTCTGGTAATGAGCACAGAAATAACAGAGCTCTAACTTCATCATCAGAGTTTACCCCTACAGAACATAACTGACTTGTAACAGTATTAAAATCATTTAAATGGTCTTCAACAGATCCACCTTCTGACATCTTCATATTAAATAAGCGTTTCATAAGAAATACCTTGTTTGAGGCCAAGGGTTTTTCATATAGTTTCTCCAATGCCTTAATCAAACCCTCTATCATTTTTTCCTTTGAAATTTTGAAGGCGACCGATGCTACGAGGCACAACCGTATTGTTCCAAGTGCCTTTCTATCGAGAAGGTTCGATTCTTCATCTGTCATACCCGTCAGCATCTTTGCTTTTCTGCCCAATGGTAGGTATAGATCTTTCTGATACAGATAATCTTCCATCTGCATCTTCCACAGCGAGAAGTTTTGGCTGTTAAATTTCTCAACCCTCAACTTACCATCTTTCACCATTGCTCCCACTCGAACGAAGAACCCTTCTTTCCTGAAGTTTATCAGCCAAATAGACCTTTGTCTCTGATACCAGTTGTTAGAAAATTATATATTACGGAGAAATGGAACACATAAAATATTGCAGAAATATAAACACAGAAAACGCATAAAACAAGAGAGACATAGATATACGTGGTTCACCCAGTTTGGGCTACGTCTACCTCGAACAGCCAGTCCTTCCTTTCTATTATCCAGCAAAATGAAGAGACACAACCTACAACAGATCCGCTATAATATCCTCTGTTTTCTCTCACAGTCTCACCTCTTTGCTTCTCGCTTGGAGAATACACATATATTACACAGACTCAATACAATGCCTTCATACAAAGAGAGGGGTTGCCTTCTAAGGAAAAAAACCCTAAACTAAACATAAGTTCTACTGTCAGATCATCCGCCTAATGAATGGCCTAGATTGACTAGAAATCACTATACTTTTACAAGGCAATTTTACATCTATTTTTAGCCTCGAGGGTGCTCCCCTGAGCCGCTGCCGGGGTACTGCTGGCCCCTAGACCCCCCAACCAGGGGGGATCGGCCCACCCCCGCACCCCCCTGCATGGAGGGGTGTACAAACTTCCTAGGGTATACATCCGATTGAAACAAAGACCTCTGAATGTTGGCATTATGATTCTGGTTTGGCGCTATGCCACAGGTGTTGTACTTGATGGCAACTCACTCAAGTGGCAGATCTCTGTTCAGGCTCTCAAATCATAGAAAATGAGATACCCGCAGATGAGCCTAAACAAAGGTGTGGACCCGCAGGTACCCCGACCAAGAAGTGCGGACATACCCGCAGGTTCTCCATTCAGAAGGTGCGGAGCCCAATTCACTCACTCCAATGCAGAGAAGCGCGTGCACGTGGGAATCTTTATGAATGGTCCATGGTATTTAGCCCGACATGTTTGATCCTATGGTTTTGGTCCGTGGTTTTGCATCTAAAAGTGTTGATCCAAGTTATTGGGTTCCTAGTATTGAATACCTATGGTTTTGGACCATGGTTTGAGTAAAGGCTTGCCTATAAAAAGGAAGGAGATCATTTGGCTAGACATCTTTTTTGAATTTTGAATATCTTAAGATCTAAAATTTTGGGTGATCAGTTTGATAATGGTAGATCTAAATCAAGGAGAATTCTGTAATCTGTAAGGCGGATCTATTGATAAGTCGTGATCTCATTGGCGCATGATCAGATTTGTGGATCTGACAGTCTGTGGCACATTGGAGGACTAATAAATTGGCTCTATTCGGAGGCCCGCAGGTGATCCACAGCACAAGTGCAGAGTTACGTAGCCCAGCAGAAGGTGCAGGTGTGGAGGTACGTAGCCCAGCAGAAGGCGCAGGTGCGAAGGTACGCAGAGGAACAGAAGGACCAGGTGCGAAGGTATGCTGTCAGGCAGACAGTGTAGGTGCGGATCTGCGCAGAGGTACGCAATACAACAGAAGGAGTAGGTGCGGAGTTACGCAGAACAGCAGAAGGATCAGTTGCGGATCTACACAGTTTAGACACAGAAGAGTTGCGGATATTCGCAGGTTTCTGTTGGTGAAATTGCGGACTTTTCTTGAAATTTTTGTTAGCTACCTTTTATCTATTGCTGAAGAATTCTAGGTTTAGATTACTGGTATTGCTGTTCTGATTACTGCATTTTGGAAAGTTATTGGTTGATTATAAAAGGAGATTGGGTGATTCATATATACTTGTTGATTATTTGATGTTCATGGATCCAGTCTGAAAATTCATGAAACATGGTCCTTAAAGAAGTAGAAGAGCTAAGGGGGTTGTAGCTCCCTTCCAGGAGAGACTGCAAATAAGAGAGGGTTGTAGCTCTCTGCAGGTTGCGGCCTGCGCACTGGTAAAGGACTGCACCAGTACAAAATCATTGTAAAAGAAGTTTCTAATTGAAAGAAGATAGAGACATATTGCAGCAGGTGGTTTTCACCCACATTGGGTTTCCACCTTATATCTAGTGTTCCTTGGTGTGATTATCTGTTTTTGTTGTTCTTGCTCATCATTATATGGTACTGACATACAAACTAATGATCAATATCTGAAGAATAAATTAAAGTATAAATTTGGAAGATATATTGAAAAGAATTTGATAATACTGATTCATCCCCCCTCTCAGTATTATTTCCATCAATTGGTATCAGAGCAGGTCCTTCTGAAGAAGCTTGATCATTTGAAGGAAGTTCTATCATTATGAGCAACTACGAGAGGGAAGCATCAATCAGGCCACTGATTTTTGATGGGACAAATTTCATATATTGGAAGGTAAGAGTTATTGCCTATCTTCAATCTCTTGGTACAGAAGTCTGGGATATCATAGACACAGGGTATGCTTTTCCATCAGCAACTCCTACAGATCCAGCTGAGAAGAATAAATATGAAACAAATGCAAAGGCGGTCAATACTCTTCTAGGATGTCTATCTCAATCAGAATTTGTGAAGGTTATGCAGTTTAAATCCGCAAAGGAAATATGGGACAAGATTGTTCTGAGCTATGAAGGA
>APFE030480238.1:0-12905 GCA_000404065.3 Pinus taeda | reverse complement strand
ATATATTAGCAGACAGTTTTGAAAATTAAAACTAAAAACTAGTTATGGAAATAGAATAGGGAGCAGTAGCTTTAAATTTGTCAACTGAAACTACCACTAGATGCAAAGCAAACACATGAACACACAAATAAACCCGGGTCAAAACCTGCAAAAAAGCAATGCTAATCAGCTTAAAGAAAGGATCCAAAATGAATTAAAGTGAAGTAAATTATGTTGTACATAAATCAAGAAAAGAGAATGCTGAATCATGAAAATACTATACAAGGCTAGTATGAACAAGGGCCCTCCATTCACATAACCCAAGAAGATTCAAAGTGTTGAAAGCTCCAAAACAGCACTGGTTCTATTACTCCATATGCAGAAATTTACAGTAAAGAGTGCTAGAATAGCACTATAAAAACAGAGTTTTAGAAACGCTTAAAAATTATAACAAGTTCACCAACATACAGCAAATAAAAGTCTCTTAAGCGTACGCAGACGCAAGTATTTATAGGCATCTGAAGGATAGCCTATGCGTGCTGCTAGAAACTGAAAATAACAAACTGTTATGTGCAATTAAAACTAAATAGACACGTCATGAGCCTGCGTGAGTGAGCTGGAGGTCCTGGTCGTCATGGGGATTAAATCCACACTTAGATTATGTTCCCCACGTCCTGCAAAACACGGGCAAGCCACCGTCTGAGCTGACGTGACCAAACAGCTCACGCATCACCGTTAGCTGCCTTCGTTGACCAGATCTTTGCCCATGTTTGACCGGAGGTATGGATGACGTGGATGTTTGAACAAATGGCACAGGAACCTCGAGCACCTTGATACCTGAATACCCATGTGGCTTGTTTGGCAAAATGACACGTGGAACCTTGAGAACAACAAAAAGGCTGCGGAATCTCCAGATGGCTGCGGAATCATCAGATAGCTGCGGAATCGGCAGAGAGCTGCGGAACGCCTGTAAATATGTCAAAATCTAAACAAAACAGTCACACATTAGCAAAGTTCACTTGATCATGCTTAATGACATCTAATGTAATGATCTGGGTGGTTTAACAGGGAAAATGAGGTGAAAGAGAGAGATAGGTGATGGAAAACAGTAGATAATAGTGAATGATGAGGTGTAGGTTAGAGGCTCTACAAGGAGTGAGGCCGATGTCTTACTCTAGCTCCTGTTGCTCCATCTCTGTATCCATCTGCTCAATTGCTTGTTCAATCTCATGAGAAAAGTCCTGCTCCTACGATGGCTCACCCTATCTACTTAGTGTCAGTTGTTCGGATGAGTCGACTACCCATACGAGCACAATTTCATCTGTCTGTACATGTTGCACCCCCTTCTGTACCTGTTTCTGTTGCGCTTCCTTCTCTTGTCTGCGCAACTCATGTTCCTTCCAAAGTTGCTCCTTCAACTCATGCAACTTCTTCTATGTTTCCTCAATTCTTTGTTTTTCTCTCTGCGTTTGTGTGTTCATCTTGTTGCATTGTTGCCTCTTTGCCTCTATTGTAAAAGCTACTTTCTACACAAGTGGGTATGATTGAAACTTGTATCTTTGTTCCTCCTCCATGTTGTCGACAATATTCCTCTTGCCCTTGTTGCGCACTGGTATGTTTACCTCTACTGTTGTTACTGCTGGTGTTGTCCAAGATGCTGCTTCACTAACCATTCCAGAACGATGTTGATCGGTTCATTAGGCTTGGAGAAGTTGTAACAATATCTCCATGGGTCTTCCTCCACCCAATGACATGCCCTGTGGATCCATTGAAATTGTACTCTCGTGCAATGATCTTTTACAAGACAATGTGTGTAATACGGATTGTAGCTTCAGGCATCGAATGGATATTTCTTGATCTCCTCTGCTTTGACATCTGCATGCTTGAAACTTCGTATCTCATATAACTTGATCTGCAATGGAAGAGCGAGCCAAGGTTCCTTCTTCTTCCAGTGCATCCTAGCTAATAGTCCTGTCGAGATGTGGTATGATACTTCCTGCATGATGAGCTTGTCCAAGGCAAACTTCGTTAGAACATGCGGAGGCTTCTTTTCTTTGTAAATCCGTATGAAGGTGCCAGATGGTGAGGCATACCAATCTGCTATATCGATCATTGCCTCCATTCCTACCTTTGAAATGTAGGGTGGATCTTGTGCAAATATCACCTTGTACACCAGCATAACAAAATGATCAGACAACTGTGTGATTACTCCTCTGAAGCTGCATTCAGACAACATTTTACAATAAGTGTTCAGAGAGTTCTCTGCCGATGTCCATGCCCACTTCAAGACCGGGAACTCCTGGCGGGCACAGATTGCATCCAAAATGTAAGCGGACATGTAGATTTCTGCTTGCTAACCTTTGGGCGGATGTCAAGCTCTTATTACCTGTTTCTTTAGCCTATGAGCCAACATGTCAGACTAGTTGCATGCTTTTCCTTCACTATCCAGTTGGTCCAACGCGATCACCCAACTCTGTGGGAAGGTTTCTGTTCTCTCTTGGCCATACAAGAGACACGCAAAGATGACTAAGTATTGATATGCCTTCCGTGGTATCTTTGTCTTGTAGATCTGGTTGGGTGTCATCCTAAATTTGGTTGGCTCCTTCACCCAGTTCTTTAAAAATATCTCTGGAGTTAGCATTGTTGTTGTGTATGCTGAAGGGTGTCTCCATGGTGACCACGGGCTTCGACATATGGTACATGTGTTCATAATCTTGTGCCTTGAAGGTAGAAATCTCCACCCCACTGACATTGAATGTCATCGTCTCAAGATCAGTGTGCAAGACGATCCAATGTATCATGTCCACGCATGGGAACACAGGATACCTGCACGCAATCTAGTACAAGCCAGACTTGTGAATGTTCACATAGACTTGGCGGTCTTTAAGGTCTTCCCCAAATGTGACTACAAATGCATCATTGACTTCTTTCCATTTCAGCTTGATTTCCTTGTCTACAATCATCTTGATGTCTTCATAGATCAACAAACTTGTAGACACTCACTCAATTGTTGCTCCAGTTGCACTTCCATCAGTGTCCTTTGATCCTACTCTCTTCGAGGCCATTGATCCTGACTTGATGAGAGGTGGACGAACACCTGCTAGATCTGGAGACATAGTGACATGCATGGCAAGAAATATGTCAGCTAAAACCAAAGCAACCCTAAGGAACGACATGCAACATACCTGAAGATTGATTGACAAGGATTGTGCAATTTTTTTCGAGAGGCTAAGAGACTGGCTGCCAGAACTATGCAAAAGGAAATCCAGGTTACTAGGAGGATGGCTAGCTATTGTAATTGCGTAATGTGCAATCCAGACTAGCTTGCTAGCTACTTGGATTGCTTAGTGCACAATTCCAGCTAGCAAGGGTTGCAGGCCCAGTGACTGCATTGCGCAATTTTCTGGGCCAGCAGTCACTGCCTCTAGGAATTGCATAATGCAAGACTTGAGGATAGTCACTGGGCAGAAATGGGTATTTTCTGAGAGGAAGGGAGAGCCTTCCCTCTCAAGATTGTGCAATGTTGTCTTGGTGAGGCAGAGTCCAGGCCAAGGTTGCCCAGACCCGCCGACAGGCAACTGAAAGCAGATGTGAATGTGAATGCATGACGATATTGAGTTTAAACAAGAGTGAATGATCGTGCATGCAAACAATGAATGAAATATTCATAAAATGGAACAACATACATGTGTGTGAAGCGAGTCGCTGAATTGGCGACCATTCGTGCAAAACAGTGTCATGCATGTGACAATAATGAGATGCTAATGAAAATAGAAACGATGCTAGTACAAGCTAATATGCATGCAAACAATAGCACGCGTTCACAGAAATCAAGCAGACAACACTCACACAAGCCAAAACACAAAAAGCGACAGAAATGCTGCAAAAGACAAGTTAAGAGGGCTTACCCTGAAATAGTTGAGCTAGATGTGTCAAAGACTCCTGGATGTGTTGTGGGATGTCAAATCTCAAAGATCGATGTGAAGAAGTAAGCTCTGAAGCGTTGAATAAATAAGTTTGATGCTCAGACGTGCATGCAAAAAATCTAGGAAAAAGTGACACTTGGAGGAAAGATTCTAAAACGATCTTTGCATGTAACCTGCAATTGCTAAAAATAGCTCCCTAAAATCTAGGGATGCTTTTTGCATGTTGCTTTTCTCTATTTCAGGAAAAGGCAACCCATGCATATAAGTCAAGTTTTCTCGGTCTCAGTTCGAACCGATCAAGTCGATGGCACATGCAACAACTTGCCTGACTGAGGGAAGCTTTTGCGTTGTTTTTGGGAGGACGATGGGCTGGCTAACCAGAAGGATTGTGCAATTTCTGGACTGAGCAACTGACTGCTACCCAGGATTGCACAATTTATGGGCTGAGCAATCCTGCTGGGCTATATTGTGTAGTTTTTCCAAGGAAGGTTGATGGGAAGAATTGCACAATTCCTGAGGTCAGCGAGCTACCAGTCAGGATTGTGCAATTTATGGAGGGAAGGCTGGTTCCCCTCCAGAATTGCGCAATTTCTTGAGGGAGTTGTTCAGCCTGTAGTGGAACCAAGTCCGAGTAAGCAACCTGTGAGGGTGGTTAGTAGGGAGGCTCTAAAATGAGGCTAAGACAAAATTTTGGACGGTGGTTGTAGCCGCTACCACACTTGGTGACGCACTAGCAAAACTCCAACTCTGTGAAAGGACTTTGTTCGTGAAAAGGAAGTCTAACACCTCTGGAAGTATTGTTTAGTTCTCTATTCATCTTGGTTTCCACACCTGCTTGATTGTAAGATGTAGCATATGCTAAACTCTTGGTCGATTGATACACATTCCAAGCCAAGTCAACACAGTTGTTTCGATTTTGGTTGAGGGGTATATTGGTGCACAAGCAGTATAGTCATTAGAGTTTTAGTTTCATCTCTGGTGTTGCTCTGCTACCAGTAGGCCTTGACAGTACCCTGATGGAGTCACGTAGGAACACAAGAATTGCTCCGTTGCCAGTGACCCTGGTCAGTACCTTGATGGAGTTACTTGCATCACCTCTCTACACAAGAATCCTTTCTCTTCTTTCGCCTTATTCATTTTCATTTTGAAAATTTTCACTTTTCATTTTTTTCATTTTCATAACTATGCATAACACTTATTCATTTCAGAGGCGGAAGAGGGATCCCGACTTATTGAGAGCAGAAGAGGTTGTTCCTTCAGAGAAGTAGTTTTATATATATCTCTAACGTGCTTGTTAAGGTTTTCCCCCTCACCTTACTCTACTTGACTGAGTTGACAAGGGTTAACCCAAAAACAACCAACTAGAGTAGGTGACACTAGTTAGCACGCAAGCGTTTGTATTTTCACCATGGTTCACTTTGAATAGTGTGTATTTTCCATTGGCGTATCATGGATTGAAGATAATAAGCTCTTCATACAGAGGTCGGATGACAGATAACCATGTAGTGATAGATGCACAAGGCCTCTTGTACTTTACCAAGCTTGTTTCAAGAGTCACACATATGGTTTCATGTGAAACTAACATACGAGCGCAAAACAAGCAAACAAACAATAAAACAAAGTAGAAGCAGAAGTAAATGCGAAAGAAAAGCAAGTAAGCAAACAAGAAAGCACACAAACAAACATGTGAGGTAAGTAAGAAAACAAGCATGCAAGCAAACACCACTCCTACTCCTAAGCTAACGGTGCATGGGCCTTATCATGTGAAGTGATACTTCCAATGTAGCCACTTGCACATTGGTTGACCCATGTTGTTGAATGCATGGTCCGTGAGCAACCCGGTTGTGTGAACTAGAAAACAAGAAAGATATAAAAATGAATACAAAGACACTCCATGTTTAAATGTGTCCACAGAACATAAGTGAGTGCAAGTGCATGGCATGCAGTCCATGGACTTGTCATGGTGTTGTGCGACACTACATGCAGCTATGAAGCATACACATACTCTTGACTATGACATGCAAGCAAACAAAAGAAACAAAGACAACTTGCATCGCGCACGTGTGCTTGCAATGCAATATTCCTCCAATGCATGAGCGATGGGATCGTGTAGTTTGAGTGGAAGAAGTATGATCTGTGTGTGAGATTGATCTTCAATGCATACAGACGAGTGATGAGGAGCCTTGGGGTTTTTAACAATTTCCTAATCATAAATGAAACCAACCTTAAGACAGCGACAGCCTGACATAACCATTAGCTTGGGCTGAAGTGCCTCGACAGTCTGGGGGGATTTGACTTCATCGACAGATAAATCATCATAAACAGGTGGCTTCAAAAAATCAGCAATGATAGAATCATCATAATGATTAGATACGAGAGTAAATAGATCACAACAGCTACGATTAGTAAAATCAATGATTTCATCGGCATCCTCATGATATGATGAATCAAACAGAGGGGTAGATGAGAAGCGGACGAATTCACCCTCTGTGTTTATGGAAAAGGTAGATGAAAATTCAAGTGTATTTTCAATGAATAGTTTATTCTCTCTATTTTAAGATGATGGACGGACATCCAGTGTGTCCTGCGAATGATTGACAATGAGTGCATCCATAGATGGATATACACATGCAAAATCATCGATGGCAGGTTCACCAAAGATGTCAGGAAAGAACAAAGGAGGCTTGGACAAAAGGGAGTCATCCTTCGCCGAGTGTTGATGCTCAAGCTCCCAGTCATACTCTTCATGAATGACAACGCATGTTGGTTGTGCAACACCAACTCCATCGATGGCTTGATCCTCATTCACAACAAGTGTAGAGTCCGGAATGGAAGAACACAAGATAGTATCATCTGGAGGATCATCTAAGTACGAAGATGGAGGTTGTGGTACAAAATGCATGTGACAACTCAAAGGACTCACAACCAAATATGTGCAAAAAGTAAGTGAAGTGATGTTGGGAGGATGTGACAGTTGAACAAATGTGTGTGCCTATTCTCCTGCATCACTCTGCACTGGTGGAGCTGTTTGATGAGGGGACGACGGACAGTCACTTGTGACAATGACTGTATTCATCCTTGATTACGTAGCTCCATCACTGAAGTATGCTGAGCGAGGCTTGGGCTCATATTTTTTCTTGCGATGGACAGATTTGTTAAGACAATACTTGAATATATCCCAAAGATAAGGAAATTTCATCTCGCTCTTCAGAGCTTCAAACTATAAAACACGGAAGCGCTGCCAGAAATCCATACGTGATTCATGTGGGGCCTTCTGTTGTTGTAACATTTTTGGTTGATATGTTCTAGATCAAAATGATGGAAAGTATCTACAATGAGATCACAGAACCCCTCAAGTGATTGCATGCTGTCAGTAGTAGGTTGTAGCACCACCGTCGTGGGGATTTGCGAAGTGCGTGTGTAAGCAGCAGATTGACCTGTTCGTTAGAACATCCATCTTCCTTTTCAAGCATGACAAGTTGTTGGGCGTTGGATAATCCAGTGCTCCCCGTGTGTTTCATGAAATGTGCTTAATCGCCTCTCGAGGATCCGTTAACTCTGGTGATGCATTCGTTTACTAGCACCTGCGGGTTTTGGTGTAATGGTAATCGTGATTCCAACAAGTGGTATCAGAGCCAAAGTTCTCAAGTTCAAATCACACCCAACTCGCGCTGGGGGGGAGATTGTTGTGCATTGGATAATCCAGCGCTCCCCATGTGTTTTGTGACATGGGCTTAACCGCCTCTCGAGGATCCGTTAACTTTGGCGATGCGTCCGTTTACTAACACCTACAAGTTTTGGTGTAACGACAATCGTGATTCCAACATACTCAAATAATACTGAGAGGGGGGGGTGAATCAGTATTAGAAAAACAATGAATTTTTCATTTCATACTCTGATTCATATTCATTACTTCAGTTAAGGGAGCTTGCGTGTACATGCAACTGTGTTTAATGCAACTAGTGTATATCCAGCAAACTTGTGATTCAGTTAATTCATCATATGTTGATCTTTAATTAGTGCATCAAAACTTCATTAACCATATAAATAGTAAACAGGTGCACTAAAATAGAACAGATCATCACATATAAGAAACACACATGAACACCATGAAATAAGGTGGAAACCCAATGCCGGACAAAAACCACCTGTTGTCGTCTTCCTTTAATATAATAAAAACCTGTTTACAATCTTGTACTAGTGCAGACTCATACCAGTACGCAGGTACCCACCTACAAAAGGCTACAACCTTCTCTCGTTCCCCAGCTACCACTGGAAGGGAGCTACAACCCCCTGGCTCTTGTAATAGCCGATATATTTACTAGTACGTAGGCATCGGCCTACAGAAGGCTACCACTCTCTCTCATTTTCCAGCTGCTACTGTAAGGGAGCTCCAACCCCCTGGCTCTTGTACTAGCTAGTATATTTACTAGTACGTAGGCGCTGGCCTCCTGAAGGCTCCAACCTTTACTCTTCCTCCAGGGACCACGTTTCATAAATTTTCAGACTGGATACTCCTGGATAACAACACCATAATATGAAGGCCACATTTCATCCAATTTTCATACTGGACCCATCAACAACATTGAAGCTCAAATAAATCACCACAGAACACAAAGCAGAACCCAGAACTCTGCAGCAACCACCAGAACCATCTGCAAGTTCAGATATCATATTTCATAATGTATACGCTACTCTAATGAACTGAACCAATGTGTGTACGCATTTTTACCAAAGCGAACCCGCGTACATATTTGCAAATATTAACTCATAACTTTGCAACTATTCCAAACATCAATCATACCCAGATCATAACATTTATGGAATAAACATACGTCAATAATTCAGATCTAGTCTATCCATGAGCAAACCACATAATGATAAAACATTCCAAGCCTTAAGATCTCGATCCATCATCCATCATCATCCACATAGGTGCATCCTTGGTTCAGATCAAGCAAAGCATCATGAACCCATAGCCTGCATACTAGATCTCTCACTTTATCAGATATTCAATCCTTGCACACCTTTCGCCTAATGATCTTCTCCTCCTTTTATAGTGTTAGGCCTTTCTCAATACCATGGTCCAAAACCACTTAGGACCAATACCTTGGACCAAATACCTGGGGTCAATACTTCGGACCAGATACCTTGGACCAATACCATGGATCAAAATACCATGGACCAAAACTTAGTTTTCCAACATGTATGTGCCTTTCCTTCTATGAAACTGCGTGTGTACATTGTACGCACCTTTTGGTCTGTTAACCCACGTGTATACACTCCTTTGTCAAGGTGAACCTACGTATACCTCTCTATGATCATTAAATCTTTGTTATTGACCTGTTGCACTATGATCTGTCATCTGAGTGAGTTGCCATCAAGGACAATACTTGTATCACATGTATCATAATGCCAACAATCTCCCCCTTTAGACTTGATGGAAACAACAACATCAAGTCACTCTCCCCCTTTGACATCAAGGGCAAAGGGCGGACCAAGATATTCTCTCCCTTGATATACATTATGTTGTCCATACTCTCCCTGAGTACATGCTAAAGTCTCTGATTGAGCTCTCCCTTTGTACATGCTAAGATGTACCAATCCGTCCATGCTCCCCTTGAGCACATGTTGAATTCTCTGGTTGAACTCCCCCTTTGTACATGCTAAGATGTACTAAACCATCCATGCTCCCCCTAAGCACATGCAGAGTCTGCAAAAATATTTTTCAAAAGAATAACATGACTCTACAACTCAACTAAGTGAGTATGACTTTCCTATCACCAATGGCTCATACATACATCAATCTCCCAACCAAGTGGGGATATACCAACTGTTTATACATGACTTAAATAGAAATTATTACATTATCCTTCCCATGTATAGTGTGGGTACAAATTACGTCTTTTCATGACCTTTTAATCAAATGATATACATGACTTTTATAACAAAAACCAGTAATCTAAACAAGACCATGATAGTCATCGACAACTATCATACACCATGTATGATCTACATCATAAGCATCTGTCAGCAACATCAGCAACCAGTAACTTGTAATACCATTCTCTTGACCAACCAACAATAAGTAGCAAGCTGTATCATTTAGCCACATAAGAATCATCACCAAAGACTTCTAACCATAATGCCAACAATGCATTATTCGAAGCATATGATCCCCCTGAACCTGTTCCATCTATTCATTGTCAGATCTGATCATGCATATATCAGCAAGAAGTATCAAGGCATCATCAACAATCAGATATACATCAATTTAGGATCAAAAACACTTCTAAACAACATCTTATGAATACCAAGCCCTTTCCACACATCATCAACAGATTGTAACTATCATCAAACAGAGCAAATAATTGACTGAACCATATCAACCCCTTTTTCTTGAGTCCGTTCCACTGCTTTTCCTCAACCCATCATATACGCGATTGTGTAGCTTCGAACTCACGTATATACGCGACTTGTCTTCATGAAGCTTGCGTATGAGATTTAGAACACTGAAGTTTCACACTTTCAGCTCCCTCTGAGTTTGTCATGTCTGTATACTCTCTTATGCCACATCTTTCTGACTATACTTCCTTCTTCTTCCATATCTTTGACTCTGATGATGTTTTCTCCTTTTGGTATAGTGCTCGTACTTTGTTCTTGCATTCCTTTGCTATATGTCCAAACTTGTTACATGCATAACATCTTACATGTTTCATATTCCTTCTATAGCAGTGAATGGCTTTGTGACCAAACATATTGTAATCTAAACAATATCCCTTAAAGTACCTGGAACGTGATGATCTTTTTGTGTGACGGTCTTGCATCATCCTACTTCTGCATCTCGCTGCACCATGTCCAGGATTATGACATACATAAAACTCAACATTATTCATCTAAGAAAATAATCGACACTTCCATAGTTTGGAGTAAAAGATTTTCTTTGATGGATTTCTTTCCTTGGTTGTTGATGTGGTTGACCTCTTATCTCCTTGTTGAGCATTTCAGGTTTTGCATTTGAGTTCCTTGCCTCACCCTGAGAGCTAGATTCACCTTCAACAGATTCATGAAAACCAAGACCAGTTTTGATAGTAGGGGATCTTTCACTACTAAGAATATCATCCAAAATCTTAGTACTGTCTTGAAATCGTAACAGTTTATCCTTTTCTTCTAATTTACCTTTTAAGATATTTACCTCAACCTGATGTTGCTCTTCCTTTTCCAAATGTTGTTTCTTCAAGATTTCTGCAGCCTTTCTTCCTTCTTCCACTTGTTGCCTTAATTTGAGAATCTCATTTTCTTGTTCTTTATCTGCTTGAGGTAGTTCTTCATTTTGCTTATTTTTCAATGATATCACTTCATCTTGTAGCATTTGACGTACTTTGAAGGCACACTCCTCTTGGAGGGCACTTTCTCTTTTGTTAAATAGATCTTGTTGATCTGATTCTACATTTTCTTGTTCATCTTAATATGAGGTGATTCAGAATCTGAATACTTGCTTCCACCTGACGGCAAGCTGTCGCTATTCCTTTGAGTTGTCTTCTTCTTCTGGCGCACTTTCTTTCCCATTGTTCTACGGATCTCCTTCAAGCGATCAAGCTTCTACCAAAGGACCTCCTATGATTCCAATTATTGGAAATAATACTGAGGGGGGGGTGAATCAGTATTAGCAAATTGATAACTTTTTCATTTCATACTCTGATTCATATATGCTACTTTAGTTAAGGGAACTCGCGTGTACACACAACTGTGCTTAATGCAACAAGCATATATCCAATAAACTTGTGATTCAGTGAATTCATCATATGTTGATCTTTAATCAGTGCATCAGAACTTCATTAACCATATAAACAGTAAACAGGTGCAGTAAAATAGAACATATCATCACACATAAGAAACACACATGAACACCATGATATAAGGTGGAAACCCAATGCACGACAAAAACCACCTGCTGCCATCTTCCTTTAATATAAGAAAAACCTGTTTACAATCTTGTACTGGTGCAGACTCATACCATTACGCAGGCACCCACTTGCAGAAGGCTACAACCTTCTCTCATTCTCCAGCTACCACTGGACGGGAGCTACAACCCCCTGGCTCTTGTACTAGCCGATATGTTTACTAGTACGTAGGCGTTGGCCTACAAAAGGCTACAACCCTCTCTCATTTTCCATCTGTGACTGGAAGGGAGCTCCAACCCCCTGGCTCTTGTACTAGCCGGTATATTTACCAGTACGTAGGTGCTGGCCTACTAAAGGCTCCAACCTTTACTCTTCCTCCAGGGACCATGTTTCATAAATTTTCAGACTGGATACTCCTGGATACTCGACAGTAGTGAACTGATGCCAAGCTTGGTAGTCCGTGATGGTGTCGATGTACTCTAAGGTGACATCTTTCTAGAAACGAACTGTTGCCTCCATAGCATTCGGGTACACTGCTCGGGCTCCTTTATCCAACTCGTCTGATAGCATGCACATCATTGTCTTGAGTGCGGTCGAACCAACAACATACTTGTGCATGGTGTCTTCATAGATCACCAAGTTTGGGCTAGTGGTTATTCGAATCAACTCGTCAAAGTACGACTCAAGATCCAGTCGGACCTGTGCCTTTGTCTTTTCCTGGGTGAGTGCCCCAATAGATGGGATCAAATGTGTGTGCACAACAACATCCATACTCTTAAAAACTCATGCATGGGAAGCATGTAGACTAGTGATGAGCTGCGGGAGATCTTCATAGTTCCAGATCTGACTCCGGATGCATGCCTTCAACTTGACGGCTCTGGGCTTCACCATCTTAGGCAAGTGTAATGGGGTTGCCTTGTATCTCATTGTCTATGTTTGCATGTAATCAACAACAACATGCATGTTTGACAAGATACATGCTCTCCTAGCACATTGTTGATGCCAATCGTTGAGATGGAAAACTGCCTTATGCACGGTACCAAACTTGGAATACAACGCCCACATGACTGAGTCAAGGGACAATACTTCATCTAGT